>JAODAL010002028.1:0-208858 GCA_025379985.1 Phyllomedusa bahiana
TTTTGTTGGGTACACGAGTTGACTTTTGGGGGCTGTTTCATTTTGGGACAATGCTGAGATGCTGAGAGCCCATTTGTGGCCGTGACTGCAAGGACAGGGGGTAAGACGCTAATGCGGGTTGCTTTTTAACCACTGAAGGAAAATTTTGGCGACGATTTCGTTACTTAATTCACAGGGCCCTGACCCAGCGATGACAGGCCCTGACGCCTGCAACGACATCCCGGGGATCTGTTGCGCCAGCACTGGAAGGAGCACCTTCTCTCTACCTACCTCCAGTGCTACCCCCCCCTTTTTGTCCTTACCACCTCTTTTCGCCCCTTTTTTTCAGAAAAATAAAAATTTGAGAAGGTATGGAATATTTTGGTAAAGCCCTCTTTTTAAAAGAGGAAAAATACAGCTATTCTCAAACCCCTCAATCAAAAAAAAAATTGCGGGATTCAAATTTAACTGCAAGTGTCTATCAACAAATTTTGGACTGGGCAAAAGCCCAAAAAAACACTATCTGTTAGTTTTGGTATAATAAACGGTTTTTTTTTGCACCTTTCAATTCACCGGGTAAAAAGAATTGCGTTTTAAGATTACTAGAGCGCGCAATGAACAGTGCGGGGTGCCAAAAGAAAAAAAACACTAACTGTTATGTTTGTTTATAAAAACTATTTTTTCACCTTTCAATTTACCCGTGGGGAATAAAATTGCTGTTTTTTAAAATTTACTAGATGCGCTCAATGAAAAGGGGGTGGGAAAATCAAAAACCTAACGTGATTTTTCGTACGAAAACACGGTATTTTTTGGCAACAAACAACCCTTTCTACTACAAGATTTCGGTTTTAATTTAAGGCAAGGGGGATAACAACACACAGTTAATGGTAAAAATTGAACACCTACAAATGTTCTGATAATAAAAATGGATTTTTTCAGCAACAAAAACCTGCATTACTAAAAGATTTTTATCCAATAAAGTTCAAAGGGGCCCCAAAACCAGGGAAAAATTTCAAAGCAAAATTTTAAAAAATAAAAACCACTACAATGTCTACACTAAGTCTTTGGGGGAACTTTACCTGTTCTTTATAGAAGAGCTTTCTTTTTCGCCCCCCCCCCCCCCCCCCGCCCCACCGCCGGAATTTACAGGGAGATGCGCTTTTAAAAACTCTAGCTAACTACAAAAAAAAATTCAAATCCCTCATCTAACTAAATTGGAAGTCACAGCTAATAGGAGAGGGTTTTCTCTGTGCGAAAAAACAATTTCGCTGAGCTTTTTGGCCCCAGGCAGAACGCAGGTCCTATCCCTATGAGAACGCTGAGAGACACTGAGGCTGAAACAGAAACGCTGTCCTATGTTAAAACGAGGTCATAGAGATTTTTTTACTAGCCATCGGCAACATACATCAACCCAGTCATGACGTCGCCACAACACATCTCACCCTGCTCTATATCTGTAATCGTCATTTGCTGGCCTGCCAAAATTACAGAGCGCACGAAAAAGCCGATCTTAATAATGAGCACAGATTTTAACCTTAATTATCGCATGATCTGGAAATTTCGATCACCATAAAAACCTTGCCGATTTCAACTTTGTCGATAAAAATCGCTCAACACTAGTTATCACTCAACAACCCAGTATATCTATGGAAAAATACTTCCAGAAAATGGGAAAACAGAACAAAACGTTGTCGCAAAATAAGAAGGCAAACATGGAGAGTCAAGACACAGACACGGTAGCTCATCATCGTCACGTCACCTTCTCCTAAACAAATAGTCCAGTACGCACCAGGACGAACGATACACTGACCTAGTAGGACACGACAAGGGGATCGAGCATACGTGAGCGCAAATTAATGCGTGGAGGTAGCACGTGACTTGCGCACCCTGTATATCCAAGAGATCGCCTTGTCACTTTAGTCTCATCCACGCTCAAACAGTTGCAATCGGAATTCCAGCTGCATGCTAAAAGGCTGGATGAAGCAGAACACAGAGTCCAGAAAGTGGAAGAGACCACACACAAACATCAGTCCACCCTGCAAGATCTTATATATGAGAACAAACAGTTATTGGGGTAAAAGTAATTACCTTGAAATTTTTCAAGAAGAAATAATCTCAGAATAGTGTCCTCCACGGAATCAATCCCACAGACGTAGCTGAGCACACGGTGTGAACTGGAACTGCCAAATGCCCTAGCTCCTGTCACCTCCATGTAAAAGTTGAACGACGCATCGAGTTGTCCTGAAGCGGGCGGAACTACATGCCACCTGACCCGCTAGATGCCCAATCACTACTAGGAAGGCCCATGCAGTTTTCACAAGAACCAGAGAGCTTTACAGATAACGGCTGCTACTCTGAGAGCTTTTAGAAAGTCGCAAGACTTCCAATACTCGCTTAGAAGGATTTATGATCCTTATATTTAAAGACTTTCGGCAGAGGTTGGTATGGAGAAAGAGAGCGTTTTCAGACATATGCTCAGAGGTTTTCGTTTCATAACAAAGAGAAAAGTTGTTTGCGTCTCCGTTGTGCCCTGCGCAATTGGAGAATATATCACAATATGGACAATACCTCCACATACCATATGGTGCGCAGAATATGCAAGATCCTATTATACTTTGCACGAAGGGCATCAGTCCCTTCTTTATACCTTCCACTTCTACACCAAAAGGAAATGCTCCCCAGAGATATCAAGCGGCACAGCTCTCAGAGGACAGGGCATCCTGCAGTGAAGCAAGGTCAAATTCTTCATCCCTTCCAAGCGCCAAAGGCCACCATCACCGGCGGGGACCTGAGGACAGGGGCCCTTGTCTGTATTGAGTGTTTCTTGACCTTTTTGGCCTTTTGGCGGGCAGAAGAGGGTGCGGATTTAGAAGGAGGATGTATCCTTTTAATATGGCAGAATACCCTATTGGCCTTAAGAGACTAGAAAGCACTGTTTTTTTTTTTCTGTTAGGTTCACTAAAGTGGGTTAATTTTGCCTTACGCATCTCATGCATGGCTTCTAAAGGTGGTGTTTATTTTTCATATTTGGTCGGTAATTAAGCCATTTCCTTTGGAGTCCCCTGGGGGGAGGTGGCGGCATGGAGAGTTTGAATTACTCCATAGCGGAAAAACGTGGAGTCCATAGTCCGAATTTCACGCTGCGGCATGCTTTTGCCTCGCCATCGGATAATAGGTGTTAAAATTTTAAAAAAAAAAAAAATTATATTTTTTCTCGGATGTTGTTGGGCTAAAAATATGCCCCATTGAGATGTTTATGGTTCTTACTTTGCTTTTTAAGGGAATATGACAGGGATATCATGTACATGGGAGAGACTGTCCCCTGACGATCCTGATCCAATGACAAAACGTACCATTCACACGAGTAGTATCGTGGAATGTGGAAGGGCTTCGTTCACACGCACAAAAGGTCTATTGGTACTTAGCAACCTGAAAACATCTTAAAGGCTGATTGGCCTTGCTGACAGGAGACCCATCTTGCCAACGGAGGATTACATTAGAATCAGTTTCTCTGGGTGGTGCGAGGTTGTCGGCTCCCGCCGCAACGGCAAGGCAGAGTACAAATTCCCCCTACTACAATAAAAGTTTCCCAGCCATATTTCTTAAATCCACGCGGATGTAGAGGAGGCAATGGCGAATGTGCAACTACACACGGACATGAGGTAACATTTCCATCTGTATGTCTATGGACCGAATACGGAAGATCCACTTTCTTTGGGCTTTTGGTACAGGCTTATACAAAACGAACCCGACACCTAATAAAATGTAATTGGGAGGGTGACCTAAACACAGTCCTCACCACCAAGTAGGTAAAGGAGGATTGAGAAGCAGGGAGGGTAGGAAGGAACCCGCCAAAATAACACCTTGGCAACTTCCTGAGACCAACAGGTAATGAGGAGATGTTTGGAGAATGCTGCAACCCGGAGACAGAGAATATACGCACTACTCGCAACCCATTACTCCTGGTCCCCGCTTTGATTATTTCCTTATACACCCTAGATACTTGGCTTCAGGTAGAACGACGCTTTAATCACAGACATGATAATCTCTGACATGCACCATCATCACTAGACCTTGTATGAAACCATTCACAAAGAGAGGGATCAGAATTTCATCAGGTGCTATCCCACTACCTGGCGCAAGACGATAGACTTTCAGACCACGCTAAGGGGATGGTGGTTGGAATATGACTCTGTGAATGAGAAATCAGTTAGTTCTTCCAAATACGAGCGTCGTCGTGCATGCAAGGCAGTCCTTCCGAGACAGTCTCATTCATATATTAACAGGACTTAAACGCAAAATTGCTGACAATTGAAGATTCTTTAGATGACTCTCTCCGACTTGCTTACTCGACCTTCTTACTAACCCGACCACGACCGCAAAAAGTGGGTGGAAAAAATGCAAAACATCTGTATGAAACATGGTTAGGGAAAAAAAGGCGCTGGAGGCAATCCGACAAGAGCCACTTTGTTCAAAGTACGGCAACAAGGCAGTACAACGATTTGGCAGGTTACTAAGGAATACCCCAAGTCGGCGGTGCAGCAGTAAGGGACAAGGTGGAATGTTAAGAAACACAGGTGGGGGAAATACTGAAATTTTCCGTATTTCTACGGAAAGCACTCTTTACCGACGAGCAACTGAACGACGATCGAGCAGGCGGGTGGTTGCGGGACATTCGGCTCCTCTGTGTTTATCGGAAGCAGACCGCAGCAACCTGGGGGCTCCCATTTCAAAGTGAGGGAACTAGAGAAGGCGATATCAGGTTCTCAAACCAGGCAAGGCTCCGGGCCAGACGGCTTCGACTTGGAAATTTTTCAAATATAGAAGGCAGATCTCACAAACCTTAGCGGAACTTTAAACGGTTACCTGCATGAACGCAATCCGAAACTCCAACACATGCTCAAATCAAAGTAAGTCCCGAAGCAGGTGAGATATCCCACATCAGCAGCTTCGCTACAGACCATCTCGATTATTAACGTAGATTTAAAAACTATAGCTAAAATACTGGCAGACAGTAGGCCATTGTCATCCTCTGCCACTAATAGGCACGCAGTCAAGTGGGTTGGTGAGAGGATGGCGCAGCAGTAGCCAATATTAGCGAAATTTCAGCTGGCCTTACAGGTGATAGCAGGGGCAGCTCTTTAGCAGTAGATACGAAGAATGCATTCGAATGTGTGGATTGGGGCGGCTGTAGCTGGTGTAACTCGATAAGTTATACAGAAATGGGGTCTTTCCCTTTAGTAACCTTCCTGACATCCTTATACAGAAATCCCTTCAAGCGAGAGTCTGATCCCTTGGTTTCTGTCCCAAACCTTTTCTTTACAAGGGGCACCAGGACAGGGATGCCCACTGCTCGCCTTAACGTTTTTGATCTGGAGCGGTGAGAGCCTTTGCTCAATTCATTACAGTCGTCAGGTCCATCTGTGAGGGCATTCCAGTTGTGAAAACAAGAATTAGAAACTCTCAATGGTTCTCCGACGACGTCATATTTTATATGTGCAGAACGCGAGAGGAGGGATATAGGGAAACTATTTCACCACCTGCGCATATTTTTTCAACATACTCAGGGATTTAAATTAACGAACAAGAAGTCCGGACTCTTGTAACTTAACATGGAGGAGGGGCTTCTGGAGGTGTCAAGTTGACAAGAAGTGAAGGTGGCCCAGGGAATATATCACAATTTGGAAATAAAATATGCGCACTCCAGAATCTATATACCGTGCTGAACTTACCCCGCAAATCCAGCGTATAATAAAGGAGATTTGAAGAAGATTCAAACCAACCTTGTCCCTAACTAGCTAGGAGTCACCTCATTCGCTGAATAGGCATCCCAAAACTATTGTATCCAACTTCAAACAATCCCACTTTGATTAAAGCATACGGGACGTCAACACAACTAAACTCAGCCTTTGGTATAAATTTCATATGGTCCTCAAAAAAGCCAGAATAGCAATACGCAAAATATTATGCTGCCAAAGACTTACGGAGGAGTAAACTTTCCAGATGTAGCACTTATAACCTGTGCTGTCTTATGCGCCACTGCATAGACTGGATCCCGGGGTACAGAATTTTATTCCAATACAGCCTTAGAGGCTAGAAGTGGTGTCTTCCAATGGTGTCACTGGCGGTCACTTTTTACACACCACATAAATATGCTTAAAGCCCGCTTCCAGATAAGAGGGATTTGCTGTTCATAGACACGATAGCAGCTTGGAAATCTAGCCTTAAACGTGGGAAACTCCTTGGATCGATATCAAATATATTTGCCCCGTGGGTCATCCATAGTATCCGCAGGGAATTGAAAACAGTCAATTTCCAGGGTGATGGGAAGAAGAAGGGATTTCCAGAATGTAGGACAACTTTATTAACATCGTCAGGTCGAGATCTTTCCTTACCTATGCGTTTAGAACGCTCCATGAAATTCCGCCGACGTCATTTTCTCTGACAGACGGCAACTCTCATTTTTTCTAAATTAGGCTAAATGCGAACAAAGAGTATGCTAAGAGATAAACCTGGATGGGGTCCTGACAAGTTCTGGAAGGTAAAACACCCACTGTTTCTGCACTATATAAACTACTACGAAAACTTTATTACTGTAAGTACGCGTGACAATTCGATATTAAATATTGGGGAGATATCAGATAGAATTTTGACTCCCGGACATACGTCAAAGGTCCCTGGATAGCTGGAGCAAGTGAACAAGTTCAAACTTGAGAAAAAGTGGAGAAGAACCCCAATTTCGGTTTTCAACCACAATGCTATATAAGGTTTCAATATTCCCCCCCACCCCCCCGCCCATCCCCGGAATAGATTTGACTGCCTGCCCAAAATGCTCTGCCAATGAACTGACATGTATTCACGGAATGTGTGGCACTGTCCTGCGACTCGAGATTTCTGGACAAGTGAATTGGATTACAAGAGGCGGAAAAGGAGGTACCAGAGTTGGTAAATATTCCACAATATTCCCCCAGAGCGGGAGTTGATACTTGCTTATACAATATATTCTTGATAGAGCTAAGAGTGTGTATCCTGAAAAAATTGCTCGAAAGGTACAGAGAGGGGAGGGTGTTACCCCTCCCCGCTATTTGTGTTGATCAGTCCAAGAATAGTATAAGTATATTTAATAAATTAATTGCAGAACGCATGTAAAGACACACATCTACAAATTTTGCTCAATGGCAAACTTTCTTTACAAAGTTCATGTCTGACTCAAAATACTCTGATAGTAATGGAGCCCTTTGCAACTTCTGGTATGGTACCTTAGGGCGCCGAGATATCGGGCACACTGGGTAGGCTTAAAGGTAAAGGCGGGAAATCTCTCCCGGTCACAGATTAACCGACATAGAGAGCCAGACCCAGTAGGTGGTATAAATAGTCTAATACCTTCTAAGAAATAATCCCGCTACATACCGATAATCACGCACCTACACTCCTCCTACTCTAAGAGTACAGCACAAAACCAGTATGCTACACTACTAGGTGGTAAATTTTTTAGAACGCTGAAGAATGAAAGGTTTTTGCCGGAAGGGGTTGACGTCCTCTCTTTTCTTGCCCCTATGTTACATGAAGTAGCTTTAAAGACATCCGGAACTATCTGGTTTAGTTTTAATTTTGATATGGTATTGTTTATTAGTATAATGTATTCCCATTGTGGCCTATTTGGTTTTATCTTGTCATTTGCTGTGCGGCTCTTAGTGCAGCCCTGAGATCCATTCAATAATGTTGTCTTCCGAAGACTGTTTTGGGTAGCGTGAATAGGGGGTAGGGCTTATTCACCCACACGTCAGAGGCCCCGTCGGGTTGGAACGCAGCCCATACCGACACTGTAGCCAAATTGAGCGCACAAGGAAGAATTGTGAGAAAAGGGACCTTAAGATATGTACCGCAATAATTTAACTCACCCTGAGAATCCCTAAGGTAGGGGGGTCTTATTGATTGCTAAAAAGAGAGACTTCATCTGGGCTACTGATACTTTGACAAGCTGAGCATTAGGCTGGCAGTGCCGGCGGTTCTGCTGACGAATCCTTCCGCTGTTTGTCTTCATTTGTAACCTTTTGTAATTTTTCTATACATCAGAAAGGAAAGAAATGTGTACTTACTTTTCATGCATGTAATGCGGTAACTTTGCTTTCATCTGTTTCAAAATGTTGGAAAATGAATAAATTGTGTTTGAAAAAAACCCAAAAAACATCCAACCCTTCCATAACCCCGCCCCCTAATAACCACGCCCCCCAATTACCCCACCCCCACTGGGCCATGGAGAAATTGATGTGCATCAAACCGGTCCCTGGTGGAAAAAAGGTTGGGGACCGCTGCTTTAAGGAACATTATTGCCCCTTCACGACAGAGAAGTGATAGTCAGAAAAATAAAAATGAAATAATACCTGTCGAAAAAGGAAAACAAGGGGGGGTAAAAGCCTGTAAATTCCTCACATGCAAGTGCTGTGGATGTTACAGGAAGGCGATGAGTTTGTTTCAGCTTCCACTAAAGAAAAATTTAAAATTAAATATAGTCTGTCTTGAAATTATAGTTATGTCACATATATAATTACATGTAGCTGTAACAAACAGTACGTTGGGAGAACTTCCACCAAACTCTCCCAGCGCATGAACAATCATAGGTTTAGTATTAGAAAAAAGAATAAACTGTATAGTCTCCTCAGACACTTGTTAGAGGAACATCCAAATGGGGATTATAATCTAACACTACAACCTATTGATTTTATCCAAGAGCATGTAACAGATAGACTCCAAGCCCTGATTAATAAAGAGATCTATTGGATCTTCAGGCTTAATACACTTAGCCCCCTGTGCTTAAACGAGGCCCAGGAAGTTATCAATTAGGGCTAGTGAGGTACATGTAATGAATTAATGTATATGAGAGGTTTATTAATAATAGTTTTATCATATATAATGACTATGTGTAGATTTGAGTGTTGGATGTATTTTAATATACTTTAGGTAAGCTGTAAGCACTGACGCTGAAGTAGGGGCATAGAGCATGCGCAGTAGCCTATTGATTACGAACAGCACAGGCGGAAATGCCCTTTTCACATGGCCGATGACCACTTCCGGTTTGGCTTCTGACGCGCGGCAGCGAGAGTCGGCGTCCGGATGTTGGATCGTGCATGTGAAAAGAATACTGTATTACAAGTATGTTTTATGCTTATAAGTTTTGGCAACATGTATGATTGTTTTTTAAATTAAGAATGGGCAGTTCTTTTAGGTTTAAATGTAAGTGGAATTTGTGCATTTGTTATTCTCCTGATGAGGCATACGAGGATGTATGCGAAACGCGTCGAGATGTATTCTATGTTTTAACAATAAATTTCCTTTTATATATATATGGGAATATATCTTTCTATTTTACCCAAAGAAAGAATTCCTCTGATATTTTCAAGCGCTAGAGGTATCTCTTTTTCCTTGCGGCTGGATATACCAATAGCATTGTTAAAGTTATATAGATCCTTATACAAAGAAATAATAGGGCGGCACTCACCAATCTTCTCCTTTAATGCTTTATTCTTGGTAAAACTTACATCGGGAAGCAAACACTTAGCCAACGACCGTTTCGCGTGCTAAGCCTCACGCTTTCTCAAGGCATGTCGGGGGAAAGCGCTCTTCCGCTATTTAACTCCCCCTCCTATCTCAGCTGGTACAATTAAAATCACACACATTTAAAAAGATTTTCTTAAAACTTTACAAAAACAAATAATTTCAAAAAAATTACCGAGAGGTCTTTCCTTTCATTCAGACCTAGTGAACCTAGCGTTTGCTTCAATACCCACCTCGATTCACTTTGCAGCAATTTTGTGGTCTATCTTTATTAACCCCTGCATTTCTTATTCTTTCAATGCCTGCCAAATTAATTCCAATGGATCTCCTCCATGTATATCTTCATGTGATTTATAAAACAAGGCACTCCCTTTCTTTTTTTGATCGAAATTATATGTTCTTTAATTCTCTTAAAAAGAGGTTGATTGTTTTGCCTATGTAATATCGATCAAATACACCACATCGATATACTACGTGATCTGTTTTACATGTTATCGTTCTTTTACTATATGATTTTTTGACCTAAACGGTTTCTCACCTGGTATCATTTTTGCAATATGGTGCAAATTTCCACATCTTTTGATTTCTTTTGGTGCAAAATTTCTTAACCAATCTGAGTTCTTCCTTAATTTATGCTGATAGTTTTTCCCTAAGATTCTGCACCTCTTAAATGAGATAATTGGGGGTTGTAAGGTCTTATCTTTTAAATCCTCATCAGTCATAAGTATATGCCAATTCCTTCTTATAGCATTTCTAATATAATTTGACATATTGCTATACTCAAAAGAGAACACAAATCTATCCATCTCATTTTTTACTTGCTTCCTATGCAAAAGTTGTTTCCTTTCTTTTCTCATTGCTTTCATAAACGCCTTTGATATGTTCTTTTCCTCATATCCTCGTTCCCTTAACCTTTCCATGAGATCCAAAGATTGTTGTAAAATCTTCTATGGCAAATTTTTACGCCTTTAATCTAAGAAACTGTCCATAAGGGAGAGATTCCTTAACATGTATTGGATGAAAAACTGTCATTGTTAATAGAGAGGGTTTTTAGATTGGGTTTTCTATTCCTTTAGTTATTATAATCCATATTTTAATTGTATTTCCACATTAGGAATATAACACTATTTCCTACAAAATTAGCAGTTTAAAAAACCCTTATTCAAATTGTTTCTTCTTTTATACTACAAAATCCTCAAATTGAGACTGCGACCCTGACCAAATAACAACACTCGTCGATAAATTCAACCAGTTTCTGTATGTATTGTACATAATTATCCACATTATATATATATATTCTTCCACCCATAAGGCCAAAAATAAATTAGCAAAAGTCGGAGCGACCGGAGTACCCATCGTCGTTCTCGTCTGTTGTATATATCACTGGTTGCCAAAACAAAACGCATTATGTGTTTGTACAAATTCTAGTAACTCACAGAGGTAATCCACATGACTGCTTTCCCTATTAGATCTATTCAAAAACGATCTAACTGCCATTATTCCATCCTTATGTAAAATACGTGTATACAGACTGACAACATCGATGTTGCCAGCCTGTATTCAGACTGTACGTTAATATTTTCTAGATCCCATAATAAGGTTTTTGTATCTAGCAAGAATGATGGTACATTAGTTAACAATGGTCTCAATATTCAATCTAGGTATTGTGAAACTGGTTCAGTCAATGAACCGATTCCCGCAATTATGGGACGTCCAGGAGGGGACTTTAAATTCTTATGTACTTTCGGAAGGAAGTACCATGTTGGTTTGGAAACTTTTTTTGTAAACAATCTCTCAGCTTGTCTTTGTGAGATAAAGTTATTTTGAATTCCCTTCTGTAAAAGTGACTGCAATTTTTTCTTAAAGTTTTCAGTGGGATCCCTAATCAACTTTCTATAGGTGGTCTCATCATTCAATTGTCTGTTTGCCTCTTCTAGATAATAGGTTTTATTCATAATTACAATATTTCCCCCCTTGTCAGCGGGCTTTATAACAATCCTCTGATTATTTTTCAATCTTATTAAAGCTTCATTCTCTTCTTTTGTCAAATTAGATTTAGATCTTGGATAAATTAGTGCTTTCACATCTCTTTGCACTGCTTCATGAAACGCTGCCAACGCTGAGCCCGGTGACAAGGGGGGAAAAAATTCAGATTTTACTCCTCCACAGAATCTACTCTCACTACTTGTATTTCCCTTTTGTATTTCATCTTCTTCTAGGAGTTCCAAAAGATTTTTAGCTATCTCTCTATCAGTATCAGACATATTATTTCCATAGGAAAAACCCAAGCTATTAACTTTTGTTTTGTTTCTCTCCCTCACATATTGAAACTATTTCTCTATCTGTTTTGTTCTTAAATAATTTATGTAGATTAATTTTTCTCAGGGATTTACTAAGGTCTATTTGGAATTGAATAAAATCAAAAGGAGTGGGTAAACAAAAATTCAAACCTATCGACAGCAATGATCTATCTATTTCAGTTAAATATTTTCATGTCAGAATCTTAGGGACAAACTAGTCAGCAGTAAATTTAAGGAAGAACGTCAGGATTGGTTAAGAAATTTTGCACCAAAAGGAAATCATAGGTGTGGAAATTGCACTATATGTGCGAAAATGATACCAGGTGAGAATATCCGTTTAGGTTCAAGAAATCATATAGTAAAATAACTGATAACATGTAAAACAGATCACGTAGTATATGCGATGTGGTGTAGTTCTGATCGATATTAAATAGGCAAAACAATCAGACCTCTTTATAAGAGAATTAAAGAACATATATATTCTATCAAAACAGGAAAGGGAGTGCCTCGTTTTATAAATCACATGAGAGATATACATGGAGGAGATCCATCTGAAATTAAATTTGCAGGCATTGAAAGAAGCGCTAGGTTCACTAGGTCTGAATGAAAGGAATGACCTCTCAGTATTCTTGTGAAATTATTTGTTTTTGTAAAGTTTTAAGAAAATCTTTTTAAATGTGTGTGATTTTAATTGTACCAGCTGAGATAGGTACGGAGGGGGAGTTAAATAGCGGAAGAGCGCTTTCCCCCGACATGCCTTGAGAAAGCGTGAGGGTTAGCACGCGAAACAGTCATTAGCTAAGTGTTTGCTTCCCGATGTAAGTTTTACCAAGAATAAAGCATTTAAGGAGAAAGATTGGCGAGTGCCGCCCTATTATTTCTTTGTATAAGGATTTATGGAATGGACTTTCTCTTTCGTTGGGGCTTGAGCACCATTACTCCGTATAGAATGGCTTAGCAGTTTTGACTCGCAATCCCTATAAGCCTTATGACTATTTGAAACTCGCTCACGGTGAAGTAGTGCCGCTGAATCTCTTTGTAACTGGGGTTAATGTTATATAGGGTTATATGATAGAGGGAGAGAAGCTGAGCTCTGTGATATGTAGGGTTATATGATAGAGGGAGAGAAGCTGAGCTCTGTGATGTGTAGGGTTATATGATAGAGGGAGAGAAGCTGAGCTCTGTGATATATAGGGTTCTATATATCACAGAGCTCAGCCTCTCCCTCTATCACATCCTGCTCTCAGGTAAGCCTAAACCATCTGACAGGTTCCCTTTAAACCCTAAAAATGTGTCACCAGAATCATACTGACCTGCAGAAAAAATATATCATGTCAGTTACATAGCAAAGTGAAATTCATAAAAATTAAATCCCACCTAATAAGCAAAAAATAGCACTACTGTGTTTTGTTTCACATTCCACCTAACAAAGGTTTTTCTGTTTGGTCTTCCAATCCATTCTATGGTACGGTTATGTCACCACTAAAAAGTACATCTTGTCCTGCCAAAAATAAGCTGTTGTTATGTCTATGTAGATAGAAAAATATATTGTTAAAAAAAGAAAGAGACCACTTAAATTACACCACATCAATCAAACTTCTGTAAAATCCACCCGTCCAACAGGTAGAAATGATAGTCAATTAGCAAGACAACCCCTATGAAGGAGTGGTTCTGTAGATGGTGACCACAGACCATTTCTCTGTTCTCAGACTTTTTGGCTGTTGTTTTGGTCACTTTTGCATTTTGTTATTGCTCTCACCCCTAGAGGTAGCATGAGGCAGTGACTATAACCCACAGATGTTGCCCAGATAGTGCAGCTCATCCAGGATGGCACATTAATATGAGCTGTGGCAAGAAGGTCAGCTGTGTCTGTCAGCACAGTGTCCAGAGCATGGATCAGGTACCAGGAGACAGGCCAGTACACCAGGAAGCAACAAGGAGGGCAACCACCGAGTAGCAGGACTGCTACCTCCTCCTTTGTGTAAGGAGCAGCAGTGCCAGAGCCCTGCAAAATGACCTCCAGCAGCCACTAATATCCATGTGTCTGCTCCATCTGTCAGGAACAGACTCCATGAGGTTGGTATGAGGGCCCGAGGTCCACAAGTCGGTGTTGTGCTTACAGCCAAACACTGTGCAGGGCGATTGGCATTTACCAGAAAACACCAAGATTGGCAGATTCAACATTGGCGCCCTGTGCTCTTCACCGATGAGAGCAGGTTCACACTGAGCACTTGTGACAGAGTCTGGAGATGCCGTGGAGAACGTTCTGCTGCAACATCCTCCAGCATGCTGGGTTTGGCAGTGGGTCAGGAATGGTGTGGGGAGGCATGTCTTTGGAGGCCCAGCCCTCTATGTGCTGCCAGAGGTACCTTGACTGCCATTAGGTACCGGGATCAGCTTCTTAGTCCTATTGTGAGACCTTATGCAGGTGCAGTGGGCCCTGGGTTCCTTCTGATGCATGAAAAGGTTTGTCCTCATGTAGCTGAAGTGTGTCATCAGTTGATGCTATGGACTGGCCTGCCCGTTCCCCAAACCTGAATCCAATCGAGCACATCTGAGACATCATGTCTCGTTCCATCCACCACATACTGTCCAGTTGATGACTGATGCTTTAATCCAGGTCTGGGAGGAGATCCCTCAGGAGAACATCTGCCACCTCATCAGGAGCATGCCCAGACATTATATGGAGGTCATACAGGCACGTGGAGGCCACACACACAACTGAGCCTCATTTCCTTGTCTTGAGGTATTTCCACTGAAGTTGGATCAGCCTGAAATTAGATTTTCCACTTTGATTTTGAGTATCATTCCAAATCCAGACTCCATGGGATATTAATTTTGATTTTCATTGATCATTTTTATGTTTTATTATTCTCAGCGAATTTTACTATGTAATGAATAAAGAATTGCAACTGGAATATTTCATTCATTGACATCTAGGATGTGGTATTTTAGTGTTTCGTTTATTTTTTGAGCAGTGTAATAATGTTATGGCTTAGGGAAGGCAGGGAGAAAAAAACTATCCGTATGTAAACAAAAATTGTTGTAACTGAAGGGAGATCATGAATCTATCATCACAACCTCTGTTTTCGACTAACCTGGTATTGAATATTTATTATTCATGCACTTTACAGAGGGGGGATATGATGGCAGCTATTTGTGCTTTAGGCCTGTTTTGTGTATAGCCCCCACGACCAATTAAGCTTATCTTAAATGTATTCACATAAATTGTATACTATTCATATTCATTAATGCCATGAATTGTGTTCTTGAGTATTCATCATGTGATCACGGCGTTATATATTCATAGTGATTAATAGGGCAATGCATTTAGTTTCTCGGTCTGCTAATGTATTATGTAGTTATCACAGTTTACCACTAGATGGCAATCACTGCTTGTTTCTTCATTGTGATTCAGAAAGAACGGTCAGGTCATTTATGCTGCCATAAACGACATCAGGATGTGATAGAGAGAGGGATAGGATTATATGATAGAGGAGCTGAGCTCTGTGATATACAGGGTTATATGATAGAGGAGAGAAGCTGAGCTCTGTGATATATAGGGTTATATGATAGAGGAGAGGAGCTGAGCTCTGTGATATATAGGGTTATATGATAGAGGAGAGAAGCTGAGCTATGTTATATATAGGGTTAGATGATAAGGGAGAGAAGCTGAGCTCTGGGATATATAGGGTTATATAGTAGAGGAGAGGAAGCTGAGCTTGTATATATAGGTTATAATAGAGGGAGAGAAGCTGAGCCCTGTGATATATAGGGTTATATGATAGAGGGACGAGAGCTGAGCTATGTGATATATAGAGTTATATGATAGAGAGAGGAGCTGCGCTCTGTGATATATAGGGTTATATGATAGAGGAGAGAAGCTGAGCTTGTGATATAAGGGTTATATGATAGAGGAGAGAAGCTGAGTCTGTGATATATAGGGTTATATGATAGAGGGAGAGGAGCTGAGCTCTGTGATTATAGTGTTATATGATAGAGGAGAGGAGCTGACTCTGTGATATAGTAGGGTTAATATGATAGAGGGGAGAGCTGAGCTCTGTGATATATGGGTTATATGATAAGGGAAAGAAGCTGGCTCTGTGATGTTGGGTTATATGATGGAGAGGAGCTGAGCTCTGTGATATAGGGGAAAATTTGTTACCAAAATTTTTTTTTCCCTGGAGTCCGTAGGCAGCACACCATTGGATTACATCCCCCTAGGTAAAAATAGGAGAGACAGGTTAACAAGCAGTAATTGAACTAATTAATCACTTAAGTGTTGCCCTATAAAGCCTGGCTGGAAGCACCGCACACCAGTATTTTAAGAAGCAATGAAGGAAATTAATCTGAGTGAGAAAGCTGTGCTGCCTACGGACTCCAGGAAAAAGAAATTTCGGTAAGCAAATTTCCACTTTCCTGATCGTCCTACGGCAGCACACCATTGGATTTAAAAAGCAATATCAAGAGGGTGGGACCTCCGAAGCTTTCTTGAGTATTGATTCACCAAAAGTCGAATATTCTGCAGAGAGGAAATCCAATCTGTAATGTTTTACAAATGTTGATGGTGTAGACCATGTTGCGGCCTTACAAATTTGATCTAAAGGCACTTGCCCAAATTCCGCCCAGGATGTCGCAGTGGATCTGGTGGAATGAGCTCTAAGATGAAGGGGTGAATCTTGACCTAGAATACTGTAACATTCTTTTTATGACCTCTTTAATCCAGCGGGCCAGAGTAGCCTTGCTTGCTTTGTGACCTTTCCTATTGCCATGAAATTGTAGAAACAATGCTTCATCCAACCTGAATAATTGGTAGCTTGTAGATAATTGAGCACCGCTTTTTCTCACATCCAGGTGTGTGTGCAACTTCTGTTGTTTTTCGCCCACTGGATGTGGAAAGAACACGGGGAGAACATTCTTGGTTAAATGTTAGTGTTTGAAAAACCCCCTTTTGGAAGAAAACCTGGCATAGTGCGCAGAATAAGGAAATTTCTGTTGGTCTCTCAGATATGGTTCTAAGGAGAGAGCCTGAAGTTCCCCTACCTTTTGTGAGGTAATGGCCATTAAGAAAAGTGTTTTTAAGTGATATATTTTTGAGAACTAGAATAGATGGGCTCAAAGGGTGGCCCGGTTAAGGCCTTCAGAAAAGTGATAAGTCCTATGTGGTTTGGGATTATGCACCATCGGTTTAAGATTTCTGACTGCTTTGAAGAAACTTCTGCCCAGTGATTGGTTTGAGTTTCTTGATTCCAGCTGAGCATTGATTGCTGTGAAGTGGACCTTCAATGTTTTGATTTTGAGGCCTTTATTAACCCTTTTCCTGAAAAAAACTGAAGTAAGAAGATAGCGAGTCAGCAGAGACTTCTTTTGAGGAGCACCAGCCTTTGCATATTCTCCAAATCCTATTATAAACAGATATAGTTGCGGTCTTCTAGCAGCCAAAGGGTTTTTTAAACTACTTGTCTGAGAGGCCAGACTGTTGTAAGTTTTCTTGCTCAGCCTCCAAGCCGTCAGATGGAGTTTTTGCACTTGAGGATAGAACATGCCGTTGTGAGATAGGAGGTGCTGCTGAGCCGGTAGTTTCCAGAATCTGGCTCTCGATAGTGAAAATTACGAGAGAGAACAGGCCGGCGGGGCCAAAGGGATATCGCTATGACCTCTGTTTTTCTGTCCAGAATTTTCCCGGGGAGGACTCTTGGGATCAGAAGAGGAGGAAATACATAAATTAATTTGTTTCTCCAACTGATTGACAACCATCTATTGCTACAGGGGACCCGGGAGTGAGAGGGAGCAAAAGTGTTTTGTTTTTGCATTGTTGGAGTTGCCATGGCATCCAGGTCGGGGTATCCCATCTTGCAAGTAATTGGTTAAAGTTTTTGGGGGTTTGACTCCATTCTCCGGGGTGCAGGAAGTTTCGGCTGAGCCAATCCGCTGTCACATTGAGAGACCCTCGATTGTGCTGCTGCGATATTGTAGAGATTTGACTTCCCCATATCATCAAGCTCCTGCATTCCCTGGAAAAAGGGGGGTTTCTGGTGCCCCCTTGTTGTTTAGGTAGTAAAACCGATACCAAATTGTCTGTTTGTACAAGGACATTTGGTTGAATAGGATGGGCTGAAAATGGTAAAAAGCAAACTTGATGGCTCTCAGTTCCATTAGGTTGAAAGATAGCCTCTGTTCCTGATGGGGACCACATTTGCTGACCCAGTGGCCTTTTACATGGGCCCCCCAGCCCAAAGAGGATGTATCCGTGGTGAGGACTACCTGCTGGTGATGAGTCAATTTTTCCCCCTTGCTCAGTCTGTTGGGTCTAACCACCATCTCTGGTCTCTTCTGGTGTACGCACTCAAAGACAGGGCGGGTGTCTAGGGAATGCCTGTTTCTTTTCCCAGGGGGAAAAGATGTTGGCCTGAAGGGAACGATATGAGCTTTGGCCAGGGTACTGCATCAATGGTGGATGTCAGCTGACCCAACACTTTCATCGCTGAGGCGAACAGTGATTTTGGGACTGAAAATCAGATGATTGACCCTGAGATGACCTTTCCCTCCTCTCTGGTGACAGTTTGAGAGTCATTTGATGGGAATTGATTATGAATCCAGAAATTGTATTTCTTGTACTGGAAAAGTTGAGATTTTGTCTGTTGATCAGAAAACCAGGATTTGTGAGAGTCTGTAAAGCCAGCTGGGAGGTGGCGAAGGAGATCTTCTCTGGATGGAGCTGCCCCAGCAATCTTTCGAGGTATGGGATTACTGTAACCCCTGAAGACGGAGTGTGCTGAGAGAACCACTGATTTTTTGTAAATACTCTGGGGGTGATGGTTTCCCGAATGGGAGACATTTGAATTGGAAATAAAGGGGAGACCTGACTTGGTCTGTATGGCTACTCTTAAGTATTTCTTGTGACTTTCCAGGAGGGGAAATTTATGGAGATATGCATCGTGGGGACTACTGATGCCATAAAACTCCCGTCTTGCAGAATAGATAGGACCGATCGAATTGTCTCCCATCTTGAATCTTTTTTTATGAGAAATTTGTTGAGAAAAGTTAGATCTGTTACAAGATGAAATTTGTTCCCTGGTTTTGGGACATGAATATCTGGAATATACCCCCTGGAATTGCTGATGAGAAGGAAATTTCTCTAATGCCCTTTCTGAATGAATTCTTGGACGAGGTGAATGAGTATGGGATTTGAATGGTTTATCATGAACTGTCTGGAGGAAGCTCCCGGAATTCTATAGAGTAGCCTCAGAATTATGGAGGTTTACCCGGTGTCTGAGGAAGTCTGAGACCAAGTGGAATAGAAAGGATCACCCTCCCTCCAACCTGGGCCCTTGTGTTCTGGTATCAAAGGTCCCTTGATTTCTGGTCACCCGCTTTTTCCCTGTACGAGGCAGCACCCTGCCGGGGCTTAAACCTTCTTAGTCTTTCGTGATGCCTGGGGATTCTTTTTAAACCTTGGTGCCTCCTTGGATAGAACCGAAAGGATCTAGGGTTAGGTTTCCTCTTTGTCTGTGGAAAGACATGCCCCTTTTCCCTTTACTGAGGGATTCTAGTTATTTCAGCAAGTTGAGACCCAAACAGATGTTTGGTTGGAAAGGTAGATTGCAGAAATGGTTTTTGGATGGAATGTCTCCAGACCATTGTTTAATCCATAGGCTCTCCTTGCCGCAGTTGATGTTGCAAGAGACCTAGAAGAAAATTTTATGACATCTAAGGGAGAATCGCACAAAAATTCCGCTTTCATCCTTTATTAGAGGCATGTTTCCAGGATCTCTTCCCTTGGACCCCATCTTGCAGATCTTGGGTTAACTGGGGTGACCAAATACGTAAGGACCTGGCTAAGGTATGGATGCCAAAGCTATTTTACATGCTGCTGCAGAGGAAGCATAAGACCTTTTAATAAAGCTCTCTGCTTTCCTGTCCATGGGGTCTAACAACATAGAGTAATACTCAAAAGGAAATACTGATTTTTTGGAGAGCTTTGCTACTGCTAAATCCACTTTATGTACTGTTTCCCATTCAGCAGTATACTGGGGATCCAATTTTTATGTGCTCCTGGGTCCAACGTTTAACTGGTTTGACCACTATGTTGAAGCCAGTCCCATATAATGGGGTGAATTGGAAGCCCTTTTCTTTAGAAATAGGAAAGTAAAAAAGGGCCCCTGTTTCTTTGCTTTATCTACAGGATCTTTACCCGATTCCATGTTTTTTTTTTTTTTTTTAACCGATCTTATAACTGCGGTAATTTGTTTCTTTAGGAGATACAAATCGTCCCATTCCTCAGAATCATTATCATCATAATCCTCAGGAACATATTCCCCTTCAGATTTTAGTATGTTTACCCGATTGGGAGGAGGGTAAAGGTGAGATGTGAGGCTTAGCTGCAGGCTTGTTTGTGTTATATTCCTGAGTTGCTCTAAACTCTTGAAAAGTTGCAGAGAGTTGTTCCTTAAACCAGGAGAGGAGGTTAGCCCCAAAACTGTAAGGAAAACCTTCCCTTAGGAGAACATAAAGTGCATATATTAGAAAACATTCATCTGGGATGGGTGATTGCATTAACACACAGCCTGTGCTTGGATTTCTTTTTCCTTTTCCCACTATCCTTGAAGGTGGACATCTAAAGGGGTTAAAGCAAGACATGTTAGAATTGCTTCTCAGTAAGCGCCAATGCTAAAGGTGCATATAAACAGTCCCCACTATACAGAAAGGTTGTTAAGGAAACATAGTAGAGGGCAATTAGCAGCCTCTTCAATCCTGCACATAGCTGCAGGTGTAAGCATGCAGCAGGCAGATATGCACACACCAAGCTCACCTCACTATGAACTTTTTTTTTTTTTTTTGCAGGAAGGTTCTGTTTTTGGGACGAAATGGTTTAAAATTCACAGATCAGCCTTTCCTATTGCCATGCAGAGGGGCATATGCAGCCTCCTATATACAACACAGCTCAGCAGAGGGGGTAATAGCAGCCTCTTATATACAGCACAGCTCAGCAGAGGGGCATATAGCAGCCTCTTTATATACAGCACAGCTCAGCAGAGGGGCATATAGAGCCTCTTATTTTACAGCACAGTCAGCAGAGGGGCATATAGCAGCCTCTTATATACAGCACAGCTCGCAGAGGGGATATAGCAGCCTCTTAATACAGCACAGCTCAAACAGGGGGCATTAGCGCTTTATTAAGCACAGCTCAGCGGGGGCATATAGCAGCCCTTTTATACAGCACAATCGCAGAGGGGCATATAGCAACCGCTTATATACGGCACAGCTCAGCAGAGGGCATATAGCAGCCTCTTATATATGCACAGCTCAGCAGAGGGGATTTTAGCAGCCTCTTTCATACTGCACAGCTCAGCAGAGGGGCTTTTGCAGCTCTTACATACTGCACGCTCAGCCGAGGGGTATGGCCTCTTAATTTACATAACAAAACAGCTTACCTTGAGGTTGGGGTTGTTTGGAAAACCCTTGAAGTGCTGGGTGCCAAATTTCCAGCCCAGGTTACAGCGAGATCTTGCCTTACAGCAGCTCGCAAGCATGCAGGAAAGCTTCAGCAAAGGGTCGCGCATGTTAGGCGTCTTGTCCAGAGGGGAAAAAGTCAGAAGTGCGAGGTACCACGTCAACCCGGAGGGGGGGGCAAGGCTAGGTACAGGCTCCAATCTAGCCAAGGCACTTTGGACGCCACGCTCCCTTTCAAGGGAGCACATTTCATGTTTGTTCAGTTTAACAACGGCACATGTATGTTTTCGGGACGAGGGACCGAGAACGCTCTCAGTATACAGCCCGGAATATGAATTTGGCCTTAGACGAATGATCACACAGGGCAACAATAGAGCACCTGTCTCTTTCAAGTCCTGAGAGAGAATAAAATACTGGTGTGCAGTGCTTCCAGCCAGGCTTTATAGGGAAACACCTAAGTGATTAATTAGTTCAATTACTGCTTGTTAACCTGTCTCTCCTAGTTGTACCTAGGGGGAAGTAATCCAATGGTGTGCTGCCGTAGGACGATCAGGATTTAGGGTTATATGATAGAGGGAGAGAAGCTGAGCCCTGTGATATATAGGGTTATCTGATAGAGGAGAGAAGCTGAGCTCTGTGATATATAAGGTTATATGATAGAGGAGAGAAGCTGAGCTCTGTGATATATAGGATTATATGATAGAGGAGAGAAGCTGAGCTCTGTGATATATAGTGTTATATAATAGAGGAGAGAAGCTGCGCTTGGTAATATATAGTGTTATATGATAGAGGGGAGAGAAGCTAGCTCTGTGTATATGGTGGGTTTTATGATAGAGGGAGAGGAGCCTAGCTCTGTGATATATAGGGTTATATGATAGAGGAAAGGAGCTGATCTCTGTGATATATAGGGTTATATGATAGAGGAGAGGAGCTGAGCTCTGTGATATATACGGTTATATGATACAGAGAGAGGCTGAGTTCTGTGATATATAGGGTTATATGATAGAGGAAAGAAGCTGAGCTCTGTGATATATAGGGTTATATACACACCACTCACCTACACTCCCATAAAACAGAATGGAAAGTCGTGCACAACTGCGAATAGTTCTCCATTCTGAGCCAACACTTTCGGGCGCCGTTTCTTAGATGCATGTGCCTGAGGTAGGATCCACACCTATTAGGCACTGATGGCTTATCCTATCAATATACCATCAAATTTTATGGTGGGAACACTCCATTAAGTTGGCTGTATTGAAAAACGTTATTGAAAAATGCCAGAAAAAGTATCATTTATGTGCGTTTCTCCCTTGAAACAGAAGTGTATTTATCCGCATCATTTTTACACTCTGTGAATGTAGCCTCCAATGAATAGAACACTTTTTTAGTCACAGAAATATATGCAACAAACCTGCAAAATGTGACTATGCCCTATGGGTACGTCCACACTGCAAGGATTTTCAGTCCGTTTTTCAGCTGGTATTTAGATTTCAGAACCGTTTCCATAGATGTCAATAGAAAATCCGCCCAGTAGTCTACACTGCACGGTTTTTCTACTGGGCGGATATTCACATAATATGCACAATCTTCAGCCCGGTTTTCGGGCGGAATCTGTGCTAGTCAATGAGTAGGGGAATTGGCAAATGCGCAAACAGAACCGTCCACCAACCATTGAAAAGATTATAAAATACCGGCCGCATTCTGGAACAGAATCCGACTGGCATTTTGCAACTATTGTGTGGCCAAACCTTAAAGGGGTTTTGCCACAATGTAATGTTGACGTGGTATCCTCCAAATGGGTATTTAATCACTTTTCTAAATATATGTGATTACAAAAAGTGAAGCCTGTGAGAACTACAGCTTTCTTTAGTTACTTAAAAGTTTATATTAGACACGACCAAGAGCAGATCTGGCCGCGCTTGCATGTTTGCACTTCTTATCTGATAACAGGGAACATGAAGGAGCTTGCAAGGGCCTGAGGAGAAATGTGCAGTGTATGAGGCTTTCTACTGTATAGAGAATCCACTAGTTGTAATGTAATTATCTTAGTAAGCACTGCAGACACTCCCTTGCTTACTCGCTCTATTCGGGGCCCCCCCTTGCAGCAGTTCATGACACCGCATGATTTGTTTATCTTCTGTCCTGACCAGATAACAGGTAAGGAAGTCATTTCATGGCAAAACCACTTTAAGGGGGACATGTATGAACGGGGCTGTGTCTGAAGTCTGGCATCTTTCCAGCCCGAAAACAGGAAAAATCCCATAAAAATCAGGTGCACTCCAATATCAGGCACTTTGTAATGCTCCTGAGATCAGGGGAAGTGCTGGAGGTGTGTCGCACTACAACCATACGAAGCTACACATTTATAGCTTCAGTATGGCAAATCCAGACACATCACTACTGGAACAGGTAGAGAACTTTAAAAGTGGTTTACCTGAGCCAGAATTGTCACTTTGTAGCTAGAAAGCGCTAAATCTATGACCCGCAGTAGAACAGGTTAATAGATTCAGGCGCATTCTACGCTACTAATGCGCACACAAAAAAAATGTTGTCCGAGTGCCATAGATCTTAGGTGTCGCCCTAAGAGTATGCGCACATAACAGATTTTCACTGATTTTAGTGGAAGATCTGTGCCATTGTTCACCCTGATTTTACCACCATAGATTTTAAATCTATGATGTGGTAAAAAAAAGAAATTATGTCACTTCTGAGAAATCATAACGGAGTCAGCCAAGAAGCTCAGTCCCAATGCAATGCGGCTGACCTGTGTGCAAAATAGGAAAATCTGCAGCATAAATCCAACATGTGAACCAACCCTAAGGACTTTAACACTTTTTCTGCCATTTTTTCATGTTGTTTTCTTCCATCCAAACAACCTGCAGCCAAATGTGACCTGGAAGTCAATAATGAAATCCAGAACACACTCCAAGCAATGCAAGCTTCTGTTTGTGCAGTTTCTCTTCACTTTTGCTGCTGTTTTTGGGGCTTAGTAATTTTTTCCAAAATGCAGTTCATTTGATGTATGGCATTTCTTTGTAGCTTTTTTTTCCATTTTTATTTGTTCCCCAGTAGAGCTCTGTAATGGCTTATTTTTTGCGGGGTGAAGTCTAGATTTTATTGGTTTGAATGTAAAGTGAATGCAACTTTTTGATCCCATTTTCCAAATTATACATGAAAGGATTTTTTTTCATTTTTAGCTTTTTTTTTTATATTTTTTAAAAACTTTTTTCGACACATTAATTTTTAGACTTTTAAGGGGATTTGAACATGCCATCACTTATACTATGTACTGCAGTATATAGTGATTTCATTCATCCCCTATAACATCCTGCTTGTGGCAGGGGTTCAAATACATGATACAAAACCAGGACATATACAATATAAGCAGTAAAAAACAAATGGATACAGATAAATATTAGGTTATGTTCACACGGTGTAACTGCGGCACGTACAGTACGCGCCGCATTACGCCGCATGTTTTGGGAGTCGCGCTGTTCAGCGCGCCGGCCCATTGACATGCATTGTTCGCGGCGTGTAATTGCTGTGCACAACTGACATATCAATTCTCCCACTGGGCATACAATACGATCATATTGTACGCACGGGGGGAGGACGCATAACCCATAGCTCTCTACGAGAGCTATGGATTTCTGTAATTGCAGCACGCATTTCTCCGCGTATAAAGCGCAATACGGGGTGAAATGCGTGCCAAAATAAGCCGTGTGAACATACCCTAAAGGTAAAAAAAGGCTTTAAAAAATGAAAAATACTAAAAATTAAAGTAAAACTTTTCCCATTTGTTACGTAAAAAAATAACAATTAAAAATGTAATATAATAGGTATTGTCACATTTATTAACCCTTTAACGACCGCCCACAGTCTTTTGACGGCGGGCATTTCAGGTCGTTCGTCTGCAGCGACGTCTTTTGACGTCGCTGCAGACATCGGGGTTTGCGGCACAGCCCTGATCCCAGAGCATCTCCTGCAGGCATCGGGCAGCGGAGGAAACCTCCGCACCCCGGTGCTTTAACCCTTTGATTGCAGCGGTGCGTTACCGCAACGCAATCAAAGGGATCCGCTACTCTGTCGGGTGATCGGAACGCCCGGTCACCCGACAGAGCTCAGGGACCGGCTGCACAGTCAGATCTGGGGACCTAGCGTGGCCCCAGAGCTGTCTGTGTATGAAGCCAGTGATTAGGACGCACTGGGTGCTGTCCTAATCACTGCCTGTGTCAAACGGACACAGATTAGCATGTATTAGCATATATGAATATGCTAATACATTAATAAGTGTAAAAAAAAAAATAAAAAAAAAAAGTTAAACAGTTCTCCCTTCATGGGAGTAAAAAAAAAAAAGTACAAAAAAACCATAAAAAGTGTAAAAAAATAAAAAAAAATGCCAAAATAAAAATAAATATTTAATAAAAAATAATTGTACATAAATTACACGCACAAAAAAACCTACACATATTTGGTATCCACATGACCATAATAACCTGTAGAATTAATCTAACAAGTTATTAAGTGTGAAATGTGAATGGTGTAAAAAAAATAAAAAAAAATTTTGTAAAAAAAATAAAAAATACTGCAATTATTTATGAGTGTACGTAAACTATTCCCTTATAAAGTACAACTTGTCTCGAATAAAATGAGGCCTCACCCAACTGCGTCATTGAAAAAATAAAAAAGTTACAACTGTTGAAACGCAAGGAGGCCAAAACTAAAAAAATGTTCTGGTCATTAACTACTTTTCAGGCGTTCGGCTTAAGGGGTTAAAACTGCAATTAAATTTTATATTAATAATCCTGCACAATGACCGCTGTAAAAAAAAACAAAACAAAAAAAACTAATACCAGTATTCTGGCCTTTTGGTCGTCCTGCTTTCTGAAAAATGGAATAAAAAAATTACCAAAATGTCACACACACCTTAAACTGGAACCAGTAAGGCCATGTTCACACGGCTTAAAATGGGCCGTATTTCGGTCCGTAATTACACGCCGAAGTGCGCAAATTATGGGCTGAAAACGGCCCATTCATTACGGTAATTCACAGTTCTCATAGAGAACTATGGATTACGTCTCCTCTCCTTGCTCGGCGAATCGATAAGTGACATGTGAATTACCAGCGGCGTATACGCGCCGCTGGTAATGCAAGTCTATGGGCCGGCGAAGTGCCGGTCCCCCGCTCCTGCCCCCACGGCGTAACTGCGGGGCGTAATTACGTCCCGCAGTTAAGCCGTGTGAACAAAGCCTAAAAACCACACAAGGCCCTGCAAAAAACAAACCATTACACAGCTCTAACAAAGAAAGAATGAAAAAAGTTATCAACCTCAGAAAATGGCGATGCAAAGCAAGGTAGTAATACAGCGAAAACAATGTGAATTTGCTATCGCTGGAATCACACCGAGCCGGAGAATGGAGAGAACATGTCATTTATTTTGCCTGATGAACTCCATGAACACCTCCCAAAAAATACAATTGCAGAGTAGTTTTTTTGTCCTCAACTACAGCTCACAGGAAAAAAATGTTTGGTTTCTAATGGTTGCATTAAATTGTACCATTAAATAATACAACTTGTCCTGCAAAAAAACAAGCCCTCATACAACTACGTGGATTGAACGATAAAAAAAGCTATGGCTCTTAGAGGGCAGGGAGGTAAAAAAATGAAAGCTGAAAATGGATCCTAAAAGGGGTTTTGCCTGGATGTAAAATTGATGTTGGAATCTTGCAAATTAAATAAACATTTTCACAATTCATTACTATTAAAAATTCTGTTCCATTTTGGTTTTAGCTGCTCCCTTAGTGATCAGCTTGTCTCTAGGGATATGACCAGTGATGATCGCTCTTCTTTCCTGGCCACACATGCTCAGACATCAACTCTCCTCTCAGGCAGCTACTGTCAATATGTTCCCTGCCTAGTAATCACACACACTCACTGCTAAGCAAGTGTTTAACCAGGGCTGTGGAGTCAGTCATGGAGCCAGAGTCATCATAAAATGGACCGATTCCCAAAATATATAATAAGTTGGTCCAGTTAATTCGATGCAAAGAGCAAGAGGAATTGGGTCCGGCCAGTGCTACTGCTCCCATTTCTTCAGCCTCATCACATGAGGAGTGTAATTGATGACATGGAGCAGGCAAAGCGCTGCCCCAGGGGAAAAGATTCTGCTCCCAGGGCAAACAGATTTCAGCAACATTTTTCACCTGTTTTCAAAGTAGAAGAGTTCAACCATTCATCAAAACTGACTGTGGCTGAGGCAATTCCTTTATACCCTGTCATTGTTAGAGATGTTGCCCCTGTGGTCACCGCTTTGCCCCCAACCCAAATTAGTGTAGAGAGGTCGTTCTCTAGCCTGGAAATAATGAGATCAGATGTGAGGCATGTATGCAGGATCTGATGGAGGCGATACTATTTCTCAGAACAAATTCAGAGACTCCACAAATGTTCCTGCAGGGTTTTGTATATTTACAATTTTTTTGTGTTCTAAAGTCATATCCAATAAATATATTTTACACTGACAAGCAAAATGGTAACAATGTTTTGAACTTGTGACTTTCAGGCTCCATATCTCTCCATCCACTACAGCTTTGTACATGAGGCTACTGTAATTTTATATACAGTCATCTTACATCTTATACATTAATTTGACTTGCAAATATTTAGCATCTGCTTAGTTCTGCAGATTCTTTCCTGTAACTGCATTGTTACTGTTTTGCTCCTAAAAGTTAAAATGTTAATTTTTATTATTTTGTTAGTATTTGGGAAATCCACCTTTGGTTTTCAATACTGCCTGAATCCTTCTGGGCTCTGGATCAGATTCAAGCAGGTCTTGACCAAAATCTGATCCCAGGTCTCTTCTACACAGTCCCGGCGTTGGTGCAGACTGGACTTGGATACAAATACAGCTTTTTCTTCAACTCTAGCCACAAGTGTTCAAAAGATCAAAACAATGTTACCCTTTTGCTTGTCAGTGTCTGTTCTACCTAAAAAGCTTGATTATTGTATCATAAAGTGATAAACAGCCTGATGTTACCATTTTACTACAGTAAAGTTATCACTTAAACATTGGCCATGTATGAGGGAGTCGGGCTTTGGCTTGCCGACTGCACAGCCCTGGTATAGTGTCACAGCCTTGCTCCAGTAACTTCTTCTCATACAGATTCCCAGGAGAGCTGCCTGCTGAGGGCTCTGCCCCTTTAATACGATGCAGATAAAAACTACAACTTGTCTTTAAAAAGAACACAAGTGGCAGGAGCGGCGC
The DNA here is from genome assembly GCA_025379985.1 of Phyllomedusa bahiana. NCBI lineage: Eukaryota > Metazoa > Chordata > Amphibia > Anura > Hylidae > Phyllomedusa > Phyllomedusa bahiana. The sequence continues at coordinate 28,546 of JAODAL010002028.1, forward strand.
ATGCGCCCTGGCGTGGTGTGAAAACCCTTGTAGTGAGCACACAGGTGTCAGTGACACAAGGCGCGGATGCCTGAGGCGGTGTCTGCAGGGGAGACGCGGTGCTGAAGCCCCCACCAGGGCAGCTCGGTTACCACGGGCTGCGGCCGCCGCCAGCTCCCGGCCAGGTAACCGGCACCGCGCTCAGACCGACCACCACCCCGCGCGCCTTGACGTGGCGCAGACGTCACTGGTGGGTGTGGCCGGCTGGAAGTCGCTGTCTTGGCCCCGCCCCGTGAGCAGTGACAGTAGCGGCTCTGTCCCGGCAGCCGGATCATGGCGCCGGCTCACGTCCTGCGCTGCTGCCAGCGGGTGGTGGGCTGGGTGCCGGTGCTGTTTATCACGCTGGTCGTGTGCTGGTCCTACTACGCCTACGTGCTGGAGCTGTGCATCTGTGAGTACTTCCGCCTGACATCCGCTGGGTGCACATGAGGTGATGTGTGTGACGTCCCGGCTGCAGGACACGAGCGCTGATGTGTCCGGCAATGTACAATGTATACAGTGTCCTCATATGTCAGTATATGTATATAGTGTTCTGCAATGTATACAGTGTCCTGCAATATATACTGTGTCCTCATGTGTCAGTATATGTATATAGTGTTCTGCAATGTATACAGTGTCCTGCAATATATACAGTGTCTTCATGTGTCAGTATATGTATATAGTGTTCTGCAATGTATACAGTGTCCTGCAATATACACAGTGTCCTCATATGTCAGTATATGTATATAGTGTTCTGCAATGTATACAGTGTCCTGCAATATATACAGTGTCTTCATGTGTCAGTATATGTATATAGTGTTCTGCAATGTATACAGTGTCCTGCAATATATACTGTGTCCTCATGTGTCAGTATATGTATATAGTGTTCTGCAATGTATACAGTGTCCTTCAATGTATGTAGTGTTCTGTATGTCAGCATATTGCCTATGCATGTAGTGTCGTCCTGTAATGTATACTGTATATGGTGTCCTCATATGTCAGCGTTTTCTTATATATGCACTGTCCTGATATAACAATATATGTGTACACCAAATGTGCATACACTGCCCTGTAATTTATACTGTATGTAGTGTCTTCATATGTCAGTGTACTGTATACACTGTATGTTGTGTAAGTACTGTCTTAATGTCATTTTATTGTATGTATACACTGTCCTGATATCAGTATAGTGTCCTTTATAAATCAGTATACTGGACATGTATACACTGTATGTTATATGTATACACTGTCCTCGGATGCCAGTATATTATGTATATAAATACACATTGTCCTCCTCATATGTCAGTGTGATATATGTGTATACACTGTCCTCATAGGTCACTAGATTATATGTATACACTGTCCTTATAAGCCAGTATATTATATTTCTACACTGGCCTCATGTGTCTTTATATGTTGTATGTCCTGTCCTCATATCTCAGTACACTGTATGCATACACTGTCCTGCTATGTCGCTATACTGTGTGTGTACACTGTCCTGCTATGTCGCTATACTGTGTGTGTGTACACTGTCCTGCTATCTCGCTATACTGTGTGTGTACACTGTCCTGCTATGTCGCTATACTGTGTGTGTACACTGTCCTGCTATGTCGCTATACTGTGTGTGTGTACACTGTCCTGCTATGTCGCTATACTATGTGTGTGTACACTGTCCTGCTATGTCGCTATACTATGTGTGTGTACGCTGTCCTGCTATGTCGCTATACTGTGTGTGTACGCTGTCCTGCTATGTCGCTATACTGTGTGTGTGTGTACGCTGTCCTGCTATGTCGCTATACTATGTGTGTGTGTGTACGCTGTCCTGCTATGTCGCTATACTATGTGTGTGTGTACGCTGTCCTGCTATGTCGCTATACTGTGTGTGTGTACGCTGTCCTGCTATGTCGCTATACTGTGTGTGTGTACGCTGTCCTGCTATGTCGCTATACTGTACTATGTGTGTGTGTACGCTGTCCTGCTATGTCGCTATACTATGTGTGAGTACGCTGTCCTGCTATGTCGCTATACTATGTGTGTGTACGCTGTCCTGCTTGGTTGCCTATTACTATGTGCTTGTGTGTACGCTGTCCTTCTATATCGCTATACGTGTGGGTGTGTACGCTGTCCTGCTATATCGCTATACTGTGTGTGTGTACGCTGTCCTGCTATGTCGCTATACTATGTGTGTGTACGCTGTCCTGCTATGTCGCTATACTATGTGTGTGTACGCTGTCCTGCTATATCGCTATACTATGTGTGTGTACGCTGTCCTGCTATATGTCGCTATACTATGTGTGTGTACGCTGTCCTGCTATATCGCTATACTATGTGTGTGTACGCTGTCCTGCTATGTCGCTATACTATGTGTGTGTGTACGCTGTCCTGCTATGTCGCTATACTGTGTGTGTACGCTGTCCTGCTATGTCGCTATACTGTGTGTGTGTACGCGATGTCCTGCTATGTCGCTATACTATGTGTGTTGTACGCTGTCCTGCTATGTCGCTATACTATGTGTGTTGTAACGCTGTCCTGCTATGTCGCTAGACTTTGTGTGTGTACGCTGTCCTGCTATGTCGCTATACTGTGTGTGTACGGTGTCCTGATTTGTCGCTATACTGTGTGTGTACACTGTCCTGCTATGTCGCTATACTTTGTGTGTGTACGCTGTCCTGCTATGTCGCTATACTATGTGTGTGTACGCTGTCCTGCTATGTCGCTATACTATGTGTGTGTACTCTGTCCTGCTATGTCGCTATACTATGTGTGTGTACTCTGTCCTGCTATGTCGCTATACTGTGTATGTATACACCATCCTGCTATGTCGCTATACTGTGTATGTATACACCATCCTGCTATGGTTGTACGTATGCACGATATATGTGTGTACTGTCCTCCATTATATTGCTCTGGTGACAGATTGGTTGTAACTCAGGTTTCTGTTAATCTGACATAAGTGAGAAATGGCCGAGTAGAGCTTTTCTGCTGCGGGTCACTGGGAATTCTATCATCTGGAGATTACCCCAGGGCGTCCTCTGCGTCGCTCCGTCCAGTGATGTATCTGGAAGGTGCTGAGTTTCGTGCTCCACCCTAGTCAGTAATGTGAGGGCCGGGTGCAGGCTGCTGGGTACTTGCCCCAAAGGCTAATTCTGTGATCCCAAACACCACAGTGAGGGGGACGCAGCCGCTGCGGATTCTAGATTGATTGATAAGCGGGTTAGATGGTGATGGCGTTCTGCTGCACGGTGACTCCCAGCAGTAGCGAACTATTAAGAGTGTGAACAGAGCCTTAGAGGTGTCTGGTCTATCCATAGGAGGTGCCGGGAATGGCTGATTCTCCAGCACAAGTTAGTTTATGGGAGATGGAGCCCTGGCATCTGTCCTCATGATGCACCTGGAAATACATGACTATGGCTGAGGAATCGGTCATAAAGACGCTTACAGTGGTGTCCATCAGCCATAGACTATAGCGCTGTCGTGTTAGTGGATCCCTCATGACAAGGCTGGCAGCCTGCCCCCGAGTGCACAACCTTCTAAGGGCCACGTTGTCAAATGAAGCAATCCTAAGGGCCACAGTCACATTTAACAGGTGTTACCATCTGCAGCATCTCTGAAGAAAGTGTATGTCCCATATATGTGATGGGTGGAGTCCTGGAAGTGGAGCCAGCACCGGTCAGGAGAATGAGCATTCTTGTCTCCTATTCACACTGTAGAAAACAGGTCCCAGACACACAGCTCCCTCCAGTGTGGTTTATGTGGGTCCCTGATAGAGAGGAGTGCTCCACCACTACCACCGTAACCCACTAAGTGATATATGTCCACCTCATCTGCTGCACCACACCAGTCAGAGGATCTCCTGATCAATGTACTTGTTGTATCTCATATCTATCTATCTATCTATCTATCTATCTCATATCTATCTATCTCATATCTATCTATCTATCTCATTATCTACTAATCTATCATTCTATCTATCTATCTATCTATCTCATATCTATCTATCTATCTATCTATCTCATATCTATCTATCTATCTATCTATCTATCTATCTATCTATCTATCTATCTATCTATCTCATATCTATCTATCTATCTATCTATCTCATATCTATCTATCTATCTATCTATCTCATATCTATCTCATATCTATCTATCTCTTATCTATCTATCTCATATCTATCTATCTATCTCATATCTCATATCTATCTATCTATCTCATATCTATCTATCTATCTCATATCTATCTATCTATCTCATATCTATCTATCTATCTCATATCTATCTATCTATCTCATATCTATCTATCTATCTCATATCTATCTATCTATCTCATATCTATCTATCTATCTATCTATCTATCTATCTCATATCTATCTATCTCATATCTATCTATCTATCTCATATCTATCTATCTATCTCATATCTATCTCATATCTATCTATCTATCTCATATCTATCTATCTATCTCATATCTATCTCATATCTATCTATCTATCTATCTATCTATCTCATATCTATCTATCTATCTATCTCATATCTATCTATCTATCTCATATCTATCTATCTATCTCATATCTATCTATCTATCTATCTCATATCTATCTATCTATCTATCTATCTATCTATCTATCTCATATCTATCTCATATCTATCTATCTCATATCTATCTATCTCATATCTATCTATCTATATATCTATCTCATATCTATCTATCTATCTCATATCTATCTATCTATCTCATATCTATCTATCTATCTCATATCTATCTATCTATCTCATATCTATCTATCTATCTCATATCTATCTATCTATCTCATATCTATCTATCTATCTCTATCTATCTATCTATCTATCTATCTATCTATCTCATATCTATCTATCTCATATCATCTATCTAAACTCATATCCCTTTTATCTATCTATATCTATCTCATATCTATCTATCTATCTCTCATATTATCTATCTTCTTTATATTTTATCTCATATCTAATCTATCTAACTCACATCTATCTATCTCATATCTATCTATCATCTATACATCCATCTATCTATCTATCTCATATCTATCTATTTTATCTCATATCTATCTATCTATCTATCTCAATTTTCGTTTTCATAAATTTTCTCATATCTATCTATCTATTCATTATTATCTCATATCTTTTCAATCGTTTTTATCTATTTAAAATTTATATCTATCGATCTATTTTTATCTATCTTTCTCAGATATGAGATAAAATAGTTTGATATGAGTTAAAATTGATAGATATTCTATCTCATATCTATCTTTCCATCATTTTAATCTACAGTATAAATACACGGTCGAGTCGCATTGTAATGACCACCTAATTTCAGCTCCAGCCGCCCCAAAAAAAGGGGAAAGGGGGTGCGCTGGTTTGGTTTTGGGATAAAAAGGGGGGGTGTGATAGGCTGGCTTTCAAACCAAAATAGCCCTTTTGCTGCCCTTATGGGTTAAAGGGTGATTTATCAGAGCTGCAAAAAGGGATGATTATCGGCTTTCTGGCCACGGGTGGCGGCATTTCTGAACCTGCGCAGTTTGTGAACTGTATGCATAGTGCTGTGGTGAGAGTGCATCGTGAGCGGACAAATGGCGCCGTTAGGAATAAGCGATGGGGGAACTGCAGAGCACCATGTGCTATTGATGTGAGAGGTGAACTGCGGCTACAGAGGTGCATGAGGACGGCGGGCACGCCCGCAGGGGGGGACCCTCACTCCCAAAATGAAACCCCGGGAATATGGGCCAAAGTTTTTTAAAACTTTCAGTTCAGTGGAAATTTTTGCTGTGTATTTAAGGGCTCCGAAACAGATGAATGGTCACTGCACCTCAGCCATCAAAGGGGTTTCAAACGGCCCGAAAAAAGGTTCAGTTTTAAAAGCGGTATAAGGGTTTTTTCACAAGGCAAATGTGGGGTGTATTTTGGCGCTTAATTGCACCTGCCAAAATTATGCACAAAAAGCGCCCCCAAAAGTTTTTGGGGAATTTTATAGCTTCATTTGAAGACTATTGATTTTTTAAATCCGGGCTTCTGCCGAGGTTAATTTCAATTCCCAAATGGGGCCGGCCCTTTTTTTTGAGCGTTTTTTTTAAATGCCGGCGTAAAACCGTGTGAAAAAACCCTAAGAATGGGGGCCTTTTTTGATTTGCAAAGGGGTCGCCCCCTTGATGAGTCAAATTTTTTTGCTTATTTAGTTTGGGTTGGGTGTTGATCAGGCAAAAATTTCAAAGAAAAAAATGCACTGCCAAACCCTTGTTGGGAAGAACACAATCTTTGGTTTGGGGGCGGATTATGGTCCCGAAAGGGAAAATTTTTGAGGGGATTCTCTGGGTTTATCACCATGTGGAAAGGGGACTTAGGGATAAAATTTTGGGATTGAATCCCCCTTTGCAAAATGAAAATTAAAACCCATTTAATTTATGATTGTTTTCCCTTTGGAGGATGGGCTCTTACAGCAAAACAAAAGCGACACGTTTAAAACATTCCAGAAATATCCAAAATTGGGTTTGGAAAAAACATGAAACCAAAGATTCAATCAAGCCTACCTTGACCCTTATTCCCGAATTTAATCCAAATTTTAGATCTGTGGGAAACACATTTGATCGTCATGCTGGTCTAAGTTTTTTTTTTCTCCCCCGCAACCCCCCACAGCTGTGGGATGCAGTCAGCATGGCTTCCCTAACCCGTGACAAACCCACCGGTCTTATTGAGTCCATCCCGGGCCCAAACCCGCGCCCCACTTTGTTGGTTTTTCTCGGCTTTTTGGGTGATGGTCTTTTAAAAATGTGACTACATTTGGGGTTTTTATTTTTAATTTTATGTCATGGTTATCTGTTTTTACTTTAAGGGCTTTCCCCCATGGGGGGCAGGGTTATTAGAGCTGAAGCGCACAGAGGAAAATGCTAAATGAAAATCAGGTTTATGACCTGTGTTGTAGAATTGCAGCCGTCATTCTTTATGGGGCCCTTTTGGGGGAAAATTTAGCGGGTCTGCCCCGTGGGCCGGGGCTCCCTTTTCTTTTTGGGCTCTCGGGAGAAACAAAAAACTTTCCCGTTTGTCACTAACGTCCCTCTGCTCTTACATAACAGACCTTACAGCTAGAGGTGGTCAGAGCTCCCAGAGCACCCCGACCTTTAGGGGCTATTTCAGGGAGGGATAGGGGGGTAACACCGGGAGGCATTGCTTGGGTTTAAAGGGCTTGTGCCCCTTTGGCCCCAAAAGGGGTTTTTTGCTGGTAAAAACCCCAAAACCCTCTGGAAAAAACCCACAAAAAAAAGGGGTTTCCCCCTAGACTTTAATGGAAAAATCCATTCAGGTAGGCCCCATTTATTTGGGTTTTTTTCCCAAACCCCACCAGGTTTGTTTTTTTTCACCGCCGGAAATAAAAAAAAAAATTAACAAATTTTTCCCCTTTTTGGCGGAAACCCCTGAACATTTTGGTGGTCGAAATTTTTCAGGGCCCAAAAACCCTCCCCCCTGCGTGTGCCAAAAAAAAACAAATACCCGGGCGGATTTCCCAACGCCCTACTGCGGGGCCAGGGGAAAAAAAGTGACAAAGTCGCTTTCGCGCCCGAGAAGGTTTAATGTGAATGGGGGCCGGGCCAGAGCGCTTTAGAAGGATGTGCTGCTATAAGCTGTGTGAATCCACCCTTAGCCCCGGTTCACACGGCTTATTCAAGCCGGAATTGCGAGCCGGATTGCGCTCGCAATTCCGGCTTGAATAAGGGGCGGGGCGCGGCCCGCCGGCCCCATAGACTTACATTATCCACGGCGCGTATTGCGCATGGATATTGGGCATGTCAGTTTCTCCCCGCTCGGCGAATCCGCAATTAAGCAATGTTCACACACACAATTACGCCGGCTGCCGTGCAGGGGGGGCCGGCAGCTCGCCGGCCCATAGACATTCATTATTCACGGCGCGTATACATGTCACTTTCTCCCCCCTTGGCGTATTCACCGAGCGGGGAGAAGAGATGAGAGGAGACCTAATCCACAGTTCTCTATGAGAACTGTGGATTACCGTAATGACTGGGACGGATTCCAGCCGTATTGCAGCACAAATACGGCGCAAAGTACGGCTGAAATCAGCGCCCAAATAAGCTGTGTGAACGAGGCCTTAATGAACAATAGGAAACAATAGAGAGAAAACAAAACAATTATTATTATTATTATTATTATTTATTTTTTGAGCGCCCTTGGTTCCAGAGCGCTGTACATTCAGGTTTCATACATAACATAGGTCAAACAAGTACAAGGTGACAAGTTACTAACTAACAACTGGTACAGAAGGAGAGAGGTCCCTGCCCGTGAGGGCTTACACTCTAAAAGGAAGGTGGGAAGAGACAGAAGGTGAGGGGCAGACATGGTTGTGGATAGTGTAGTGACAGCAGGGTTATTGTTGGTTGTAGGCAATCCTGAAGAGAGAGGTTTTCAGGTTGCTTTTGAGGCTGGTGAGAGTGGGGGAGAGTCTGATGTGTTGGGGCAGTGAGTTCCAGAGTGTGGGTGAAGCACGGGAGAAGTCTTGGAGACGGTTGTGGGAGGAGCTGATAAGGGGAGAGCAGAGAAGAAGGTCCTGTGAGGAGCGGAGGTTGCGTGACGGGAGATATCTGGAGATTAGAGCAGAGATGTATGGAGGGGAGAGGTCATGGAGAGCCTTGTAGGTCATGGTTAGTAACTTGAACTGGATTCGCTGGGCAATGGGAAGCCAGTGAAGGGATTGGCAGAGGGGAGTGGCAGAGGAGTATCGAGGAGAGAGGTGAATCAGACGGGCAGCGGAGTTAAGGATGGATTGGAGGGGTGCGAGAGTGCTTAGAGGAGGCCACAGAGAAGGATGTTGCTATAGTCTAGGCGAGAGATGACGAGGGCATGGACCAGCATTTTTGTGCTTTCGAAGTTAAGGAATGAGCGGATACGGGAGATATTTTTCAGGTGGAGGCAGCAGGCAGAGGTGAGGGTTTGGATGTGTGGTTTGAAGGACAGATGGAGATCAAGGGTTATCCAAGGCAGCGGACTTGTAGAGCTGGTGAGAGAGTGTAGCCATTGACTGTGATAGAGAGATCAGGTGGAGGGATGGAGTGGGACGGTGGAAAGATGATGAGTTCAGTTTTCTCCACGTTTAGCTTCAGGAGACGTGAGGAGAAGTAGGAGGATATGGACGAAAGACAGTCAGGGATCCGGGAGAGTAGAGAGGTAATATCTGGGCCGGATAATAAATGTGGTGTAAAGCGCATACGACGTTCTTTTTGGCACAAATTGCCTTGATAAATGGGCCCTATTATGTCTTGAATCTGGTTGACAAGGGGTTCTTGAACTACTCCTTTTGGTGTCAGGACATGCTGGGGGTTGTAGTTTCACGAGTGACTGGCTGCGGATGACAGCTTGGTGCCAGTACACAAGTCCAGCAATGTAATCAGTGTGAGACCTCTTCATTATCGTGTGGTATAAGGTCTGGTGCGGCTTCACACATATAGCGGTACTATGTGCCGCTCACTCCTGGTCTGGTGCCGCGCAGAGCTTCATGTGTGAGTTCTGTGTTACCTCCTGTACTGTTCTGTTGGAGGAGTGTACATGGCTCTGTGCGTGGAGGCAGATTTTTTGTTTGACCTAAATCTGATAAAGCTGCTCCGCACAGAGGCGACAGCATCTATAGGAATCGGGAGGAATAGTCGTGTAGAATGTGCAGCTATCAGATCAGTTGTGTGAAGGAGATGTCCGACTTCAGCTCCCGCAGTGTAACGCTGCCCTTGTTACTCTGAGAAATCTAGTGATGAGTCCAATCCCGGTGAGATTAGTGCAGGGATTAGGATTTCTGCAGCTGTCGGGCCTCAAGCTGTGCTGCACTGTGTTCAGTAGGTTACAGGCTGTGTGGCCCTGATCTATGGACAGGCCGCTGGGTGACAACTTTATAGGTTGCATCAGGGGTGTCAAACTGCGGCCCTCCAGTTGTTGGGTAACTACAACTCCCATCATGCCCACTGTTATAGATTATACAAATGCATGATTGGAGTTGTAGTTTCCCAACAGCTGGAGGGCCGCAGTTTGACACCTGTGGGTTACATGTTTGTCCACTAAAGAAATGAAGACATAATAAAAAAAACCAAAACCTATACATCGGCTGTGCAATCAGTAAGTGAGGGGACGGGGCTGCTGGCACCTGCTCTTGGCTGGAATAAATAGGCCGTGTGTTGTGATTAGTGGGCACAGCACTGCTGCTTGTTGGCAGTCACAAACCAAAAGATTGGACGTTGATGCCAAGTCAGTTCCATATGCCGTCAGTGTTTATAGTGGGCAAAGCCCTTAAAGGGGTTGTATCATTACATTAAATGGTCTTCAGAATAAGGGGACAGTAAAAACAAGCAACTTTGCAATTGGATGTCATTTGCAAAGCTGTCTTGTGTTCACAGTCTGCCTTATCTTTGTTTTGTGTAAACACTGTTCGCCAGTGCTGGTCTGGTCCCACCTTGCATTTCGTTGGCTGACGGCTCTACTAATTTACATTCTGTCTGCCCCCCCGGTCGTATTCACGGGAGCTCGCATTCCTGCCTCTCTCACTCAGAATAAGGGGCTGACAACATTTCACTCTGCACAGCCAGCAGAAGCACAGTGACACTACAGCTGCTTACTACAATCAGAAAACAGCAGAATTGCACTTGGTGCCTAATGCTCCTCCTTGTAAACATAGAAGGGAGACAGATCTGTGCTGCTCTGGATGAGTTCATAGAAGACTGGATTCAACTGTAACAAACCTCCAGCTGTGAGAGGAGAAGAGATCAGTGCCCTGAGTTCATAGAAGACTGTCTAGAGCAGTGTTTCTCAACTCCAGTCCTCAAGCCCCACCAACAGGTCATGTTTTCAGGGTCTCCCACAAAATGCACTGACAATAATTATATCACCTGTACAATACTGAGGAAATCCAGAAAACTTGGCCTGATGGTGGGTCTTGAGGATTGGAGTTGAGAAACACTGGTCTAGACTGAATGCAGGTCTGTGGTATATAAACCTACTGCTCTAACAAAATAAGACTGCCTAGGGGGAGGAACGAAACAGTGACAGGTGGACTCAAACCGAGGGGGGGGGGTGCTATCCCTTTCCACTGATCTCAGACAAACACACTGACTCGGTAGCGAGCAGGGACATTGAAGGGGGGGATGAGGTCATCCCCCTTCAGTTAAGAAACACCCAGCTGGGAGGTGAAGAAACGCCCCTGGATTTGAGGAACTGAGAAAATGAAGCTACAAGAAAACAGCCAAACTGATGAAGCGATAAATCCTCTTTAAATCCAACATCCACAGTGCCTGATATTAGATCCAGCTCTGTTCACATCTGTGTGGTAACCGTCATCACACTGGAAGAAGAACACAAGCTGCAACTGAAGTCTTTGGACACCACAACAGAACCTAATGGGCCCCGTTATTGGTCAGCGGGGACAATACCCCATTATTGGCTAGGAGAGCTTACACCCCCATTATCGGCCAACTGGGACTTTTACCCCATTATCGGTCAGCCGGGACAACATCCCATTATTGGTCAGGGGGGGCTTATACCCAATTATCGGTCAACTGGGACAACACGCCATTATTAGCCAGCTCGACTTAAACCCCGTCGTGGGCCAGCGAGGACAGCATCCCATTATTGGTCAGGTGGGCTTACACCCCATTATGGGCCAGCGGGTCCTGAACCCTGTTATCAGTCAGTAGGTCGTGTATCGCGCTGTGGGCCGCGGGTCGTGTACCGCGCTGTGGGCCCGCGGGTCGTGTACCGCGCTGTGGGCCCGCGGGTCGGGTACGCGCTGTGGGCCAGCGGGTCGTGTACCGCGCTGTGGGCCCGCGGGTCGGTGTACCGCGCTGTGGGCCCGCGGGTCGTTGTACCGCGCTGTGGGCCCGCGGGTCGTGTACCGCGCTGTGGGCCCGCGGGTCGTGTTAGCCTGCTGTGGGCCCGCGGGTCGTTGATCGCGCTGTGGGCCCGCGGGTCGTGTACCGCGCTGTGGGCCCGCGGGTCGTGTACCGCGCTGTGGGCCCGCGGGTCGTGTATCGCGCTGTGGGCCCGCGGGTCGTGTACCGCGCTGTGGGCCCGCGGGTCGTGTATCCCGCTGTGGGCCCGCGGGTCGTGTATCCCGCTGTGGGCCCGCGGGTCGTGTATCCCGCTGTGGGCCGCGGGTCGTGTATCCCGCTGTGGGCCAGCAGGTCGTGTACCGCGCTGTGGGCCAGCGGGTCCTAAACCCTGTTATCAGTCAGTAGGTCGTGTATCGCGCTGTGGGCCCGCAGGTCGTGTATCCCGCTGTGGGCCCGCGGGTCGTGTACCGCGCTGTGGGCCAGCGGGTCGTGCATCGCGCTGTGGACCCGCGGGTCGTGTATCCCGCTGTGACCCAGCGGGTCGTGTATCCCGCTGTGGCCCAGCGGGTCGTGTACCGCGCTGTGGGCCCGCGGGTCGTGTATCCGCGCTGTGGGCCCGCGGGTCGTTGTATCCCGCTGTGGGGCCCGCGGGTCGTGTATCCCGCTGTGGGCCCGCGGGTCGTTTTATCCCGCTGTGGGCCCGCGGGTCGTGTATCCCGCTGTGGGCCCGCGGGTCGTGTATCGCGCTGTGGGCCCGCGGGTCGTGTATCGCGCTGTGGGCCCGCGGGTCGTGTATCGCGCTGTGGGCCCGCGGGTCGTGTATCGCGCTGTGGGCCCGCGGGTCGTGTATCCCGCTGTGGGCCCGCGGGTCGTGTATCGCGCTGTGGGCCCGCGGGACGTGTATCCCGCTGTGGTCCCGCGGGTCGTGTATCCCACTGTGGGCCCGCGGGTCCAGTACCCTGTGATCCTTGAGAGGGGCTCTTTGGGCTCTGGTGGAGTTGATCATATGACAGATCCATCAAGAGCTGGTAATGGTGGCAGTGAGGAGCCAGATCCATCACAGCTTTAATTCCATTTTCTGCTCTTTTGACAGAACAGAAAAATGAAATTCCCAGCAATGGTTCTGGCTCCTCACTGCCACCATTACCAGCTCTTGAACCAACAAAAAAGGAACCCATTTAGAATATATCAAAATCTTTATTAATGTTACATAATCACAAAATAACAAAAATAACACCATAAAATTATACCAAAATGAGTATAAACATACAAAAAGAAATACCTCCACCCACATAAAATAATCAATGTATAGGCACGGAGATCCAGGGTCCCATCCAAACCAATGTATACTTGGCATATATGGAAAAAACCCCGCCTCCTGATGAATAAATGAAAAGAACGACCAACAGGCCAAGTCCTAACAATACAATACCAAAGAGGAAGGGTCCCAATGGAACAAGATGAAAATGCCAGAGGATTGTGACAGCTGGATCTCCGTGCCGCCCCGACGCGCGTTTCGCTGAACGCTTTTTCAAGGGGATGGCTCAGCATCAAACAAACACACCATATATAGCACAAAACCGGCAATGGATCAGCCGGACTATGTTAATACAATCAATACTATGCCACGTCCGTATACATAAGTTGTTATCCCAAATAATCGTATATAATGTAATATAATATAAATAATATGCCCCAAATATCTATTAATACCATCAACTCACATAAAATCACATACCTACAAATATACAGACGCCGTGAGACCGGAACCAGAAATACGTGGTCTAAAATAACCATGGATATCAAGTGGAACGCATACTGTGCTCAAACTCCGGAACCGGAAATTCGTCATGTACAATCACATGACTCTCCCGTGGAACGCATATGCGTTCCACTTCGGAATAACCGGAACTAGAGGCTATAGATACGTGGTAACTTATTATTAATTAGTATTAACCCGCCGGCGGGCCTTGACATATAAACAAAGACGCACATAAATAAAGACATAGACAAGCGTGACAGGTGATGCGTGCAAATGTGAAATCAGACAAATAGACAAATTATATTGTGCAGTGATGAGTGACACACATATGTCCAAATAATATACGAACTTGTTGATATGTATGAAATACACCACCATGTATATAACCCTTGATATAAATATATAATTGATAAAATGAATAAAATACTAATAAAAATATAAAATGTACAAAAAATAATAAATAAAAAATGATGATAATAATTAGAATAATATAATATAAATGAAAAAGTGTGAAGTTAAATGACGTGGATTTACATTTGAATGTGAATAACTAAAATATGAAATACTACATATATGAAAGTGAATAATGCAAATCTATTATGTGAAAACCACCCCAACAAAAAATATTTTTTGAAAAAAGTGCTCGAAAATGTAAAGAAAGTAGTAAAAAAAAATTTAGAAACAAAAAAAAGAAAACATTGAGACAAATATATATATATATGCAAAATATTTTACATATGTGTAATAATGATATAAATAATATGAATATCCATAAATGTGCAAAAACCAGTGAAAAAATCCATAAAAAAATATTTATAATAATAAAACCATAAACCACATCCAAATAATGATTGTGACAAAAAAAGGGCCATTACAATTTTTTTTTTAATGTAAATAACTATACACATAGTTAAAATCCATTGTGACAAACGATCACCGCTAAATCCAAACACGTGAGTCCTTCAGGTAAAATCTATATCCGAGGCGTACAAATCCCAATACGTGTGTAATCTAGAAAAAATGTAAATGAACATAAAAAACAAAACAAAAAATAAGTAATGTAACAACCTATGTATGTGCTAATACTCCTAAAACGATGTCAATATCCATAGAATTATACTATTATCCTATGTATCCTTCTACTATTGCACAATCCTATACCATTCCGGGAGAGAAAGGTATAAAAAAAAAATATATATATATATATAATTTTGTGTCTGAAACTGGACCACAACCAAACAATAATGAATAGTGAATGAAACGCTACAGAAATCTCTACCTGGGGAACCTGCTATTACATACAGGAGATCGACTAATCTAAAAGATATGCTGGTCCGTAGCTTTCACAGATATAACCAGCCACAAATGGGCAATGCTAAAGGCCCTAAATGGGGTTGCAAACCATGTGGCAAATGTGTGGCATTTCCAAACATAATAGCTATGGACAAATTTTGGAACTCCACAAGAACAACGGAGTTTAAGATCACTCATACCATTACTTGCCACACGACTGGTGTAATCTATTTTGCCACGTGTCCATGTGACATGATTTATGTAGGTCTCACCACAAGAGAACTCAAACACAGAGTTCGGGAACATGTTCTGGGAATCCTGGCAGCACAAAATGAAGAAGATATTACATGTTTGAAACCTATTCCAAAACATTTTAAATTGGTTCATAACTGTGATGCTACTCTTTTGAAAATATGGGGTATTGATCGAGCCCTAATTTCTCCACGTGGAGGTGATTGGAAGAATTTATTGGCCCAAAAAGAAGCAAGATGGATATACACTCTAAATACTATCTCACCTAATACTGTTGAGTTTTGTTCCATTCCTTAACTGAATAATAAAGTAGCTCATTTTAGTAGTGTTATTCTAGTTCTATTCTTCTTTTCTGCATCTGACTGATTCTATTGTTTTTAATTTGTTTTTATTGTTTGTTTGGTTGTGGTCCAGTTTCAGACAAAATTATATATATATTTTTTTTTTCCCTACCTTTCTCTCCCGGAATGGTATAGGATTGTGCAATAGTAGAAGGATACATAGGATAATAGTATATTTCTATGGATATTGACATCGTTTTAGGAGTATTAGCACATACATAGGTTGTTACATTACTTTTTTTTTGTTTTGTTTTTTATGTTCATTTACATTTTTTCTAGATTACACACGTATTGGGATTTGTACGCCTCGGATATAGATTTTACATGAAGGACTCACGTGTTTGGATTTAGCGGTGATCGTTTGTCAAAATGTTTTTTAACTATTTTTACAAAAAAAAAAAAATTTAAATGGGCCTTTTTTTTTTTTTTTTTGTCACAATCATTATTTGGATTTGGTTTATGGTTTTATTATTATAAATATTTTTTTTATGGATTTTTTCACTGGTTTTTGCACATTTATGGATATTCATATTATTTATATCATCATTACACATGTAAAATATTTTGCATATATAAATATATATTTGTCTCAAGGTTTTCTTTTTTTTTTTCAGTAAAAAAGTTTTTTGTTTCTAAAATTTTTTTTACTACTTTCTTTACATTTTCGAGCACTTTTTTCAAAAAATATTTTTTGCTGTGGTGGTTTTCACATAATAGATTTGCATTATTCACTTTCATATATGTAGTATTTCATATTTTAGTTATTCACATTCAAATGTAAACACACGTCATTTAACTTCACACATTTTCATTTATATCATATTATTCAAATTCTTATCATAATTTTTTCATTTATTATTGTTTGTACATTTTATATTTTTATTAGTATTTTATTCATGTTCTTAATTATATATTTATACCAAGGGTTATATACATGGTGGTGTATTTCATACATATCAACAAGTTCGTATATTAATTAGACATATGTGTCACTCATCACTGCACAATATAATTTGTCTATTTGTCGGATTTCACATTTGCACGCATCACCTGTCACGCTTGTCTATGTCTTTATTTATGTGCGTCTTTGTTATATGTCAAGGCCCGCCGGCGGGTTAATACTAATTAATAATAAGTTACCACGTATCTATAGCCTCTAGTTCCGGTTATTCCGAAGTGGAACGCATATGCGTTCCACGGGAGAGTCATGTGATTGTACATGATGAATTTCCGGTTCCGGAGTTTGAGCACAGTATGCGTTCCACTTGATATCCATGGTTGTTTTAGACCACGTATTTCCGGTTCCGGTCTCACGGCGTCTATATATTTGTAGGTATGTGATTTTATGTGAGTTGATGGTATTAATAGATATTTGGGGCATATTATTTATATTACATTATATAAGATTATTTGGGATAACAACTTATGTATACGGACGTGGCATAGTATTGATTGTATTAACATAGTCCGGCCTATCCATTTCCGGTGTTGTGCTATATATGGTTTGTTTGATTCAGAGCCATCCCCTTGAAAAAGCGTTCAGCGAAACGCGCGTCGGGGCGGCACGGAGATCCAGCTGTCACAATCCTCTGGCATTTTCATCTTGTTCCATTGGGACCCTTCTTCTCTGGTATGGTAGTTAGGACTTGGCCTGTTGGTCGTTCTTCTCATTTATTCATTAGGAGGCGGGGTTTTTTCCATATATGCCAAGTATACATGGGTTTGGATGGGACCCTGGATCTCCGTGCCTATACAGTGATGATTGTATTTGGGTGGAGGTATTTCATATTTGTATGTTTATACTCAGATTGTGATAATTTTATGGTGTTAATTGTGTGATTTTGTGATTATGTAACATTAATAAAGATTTTGATATATTCTTAATGGGTTCCTTTTTTGTTGGTTTAGGTTTATGTTAGTGGTAACCCTTTTTCTGGTATAGATTTATCAGTATTTATTATCCCAGACATACTGGTTATAGGTTATTCATTACCAGCTCTTGGTCACACATGCGGTGGCAGATGTGATATGTGCAGTGCTCTAAGCATATACATGTAGTAGCTTGTCTATAGGTTATATCAGCCACACATAATCTTTGGCCAGTGGCATGGATTGTGGGAACGGCTGCTCTGGAGCTCTGTAATGCAGCTCTGCACAGCTCTTTTCCACATTGTGTATGAGCAGTAGAACCAGTACAAGTCATGTGCTCCACTAAAGCAGAGGGCACCATAAGATCAATAGGAGATTGCATGACTGAAGTATTGCTCAGACTTTCCACCTACAAAGAGTATGTGAAAGGTGAGCTCCACTGTGAGGAGGGTCCCGCCCAGGGACTGGAATGAGTCACTGAATAGGACCTCGCGCTGCGGAGTTTCGCTATACAAAGTAAGCAGAACTGGTTGAAGGGAAGCGTGCTCTGATACACAATGCACATCTAAGCCGCTGATTTGTGGATACTTAGGCTGGGTTCACACAGTGTTCGTGACGCTTATTTTGCAGCAGTATTTATAAGCCAAAACCAGGAGAGGCGCCAACACAGGAGACGTATAATAGAAAGACCTGGACCTCTTCTGGGACTCATTCATGGTCTTGTCTTACAAATACTGCTGCAAAATAAGCATCAAAAACCATAGTGTGAACCCAGCCTTACCCTAAATATCTGTCCGGTGGTCGTGTAATAAAAGGGGGTTGAAAAGGACTTGCTGAGTACCTGTTGGGGATTTAGACAGCGATACAGAACTAGAATATTAAAGGGGTTGTCTCACTGCATAGATTCAGGGGCGCACTTACTGGATTTACTGACTTCTACTGGTCTGCAGCAACAAGCTGCTGAGGACACCAGGTCTGTAGCTATAGCAACCAGTGCTGGATGCCTATCAGGAGAGATCAAACAGGTCTGTAGCTATAGCGACCTGAGGAGCTGATGAAGCCCATACAAGAGGGGATATCTAGGAATAGGTAGGACACTGTTAATGGACATATATTGCAAAGTGACTTGTTTTTGCAAGATCTTTTAACATAAAAAGCAATCCTTGTAGTGAGACAACGCCTTTAAAGAAACCAGCGTAAAAATATTAGGGGTGTTCACTGCTCGTCGTTTCGTCCTTGTAATGGAGAAAATCTCCTGATAAATATCTTAAACGGAATGTGACATAAAAAAATTACGTATTAACACAATTTTTACCAATTTTTGGT
The DNA here is from genome assembly GCA_025379985.1 of Phyllomedusa bahiana. Classification (NCBI taxonomy): domain Eukaryota; kingdom Metazoa; phylum Chordata; class Amphibia; order Anura; family Hylidae; genus Phyllomedusa; species Phyllomedusa bahiana. The sequence goes on from JAODAL010002028.1 coordinate 47,252, forward strand.
TATTTTTTTATTTTCCATATCGCTTTCAATATTTTTTAATAATTCTTAAGTTCTGCGGCTTTCACTTTGGCCACTAGGCCTAATAATAGACACTTCCAGTTCTGTCGAGAGAGATTTTCAGTTGTCTGCTCATTATCGGTACTAGCGTTAAACTGAAAGGTGACACCAATGTGTATAGTTAACACAGGAACCATCAGTCACAATAGGAGATAGTCACAGCTCCCCCTCTTCCCCTCCCTGCACACTGATTTCTTCCCAGGTCACAGAGCATGCCTAGAAAACTCTCCTATAGAAGTCAATGGGAATGAGTCAGTCCTAAGGCTCCTATGTGCATGAAGCTGCCGTAAAGCATCTCTCTAAATGCTGCCAAAAGCAGCTCAGGCAAGATGGCCACCCCCACAATCCCATACAGACAATCGAATTGGGATTCAGGAAATAAAAACATCTAAGAAGAAAAGAAAATGGATCAGGGTCTTGTTTTAAAAAAGTAAAAAAAAAAAGAAGCGACATCCCCTTTAACAGCGGCTGTGACGCACATCTGAGGGTTTGTTCACATGATGGATATTTCAGTCACAAAACTCTTGAGTCCACTGCAGAAGCTGTTTTTTTCTACTGTGGATTTTCCACTTTGCAGCAGACTTTGACAGGATTTTAGAAGCGGTTTAGACCCATTTCAGTGGGGCCAAGCTAGCTCACGCATGTCACTTTTTTCTGCATAGTGGATTCCCATAAAAAGTAAAAGGATAGAGATCCCAGTTTTTACTTATCCACCTGTAAACATTCCCACAATGAAAAAGAGATAAGGTTTCTCATTAGGGAGAGGCACCTTGTAGGTGTGTGGAGACTTATTTGCCTCGATTGCTCCACTTAAATTCAAATCTATTCTAAAAGGCTCATGGGAAAAGAGCTGGGACTCTGCAGCGCCACCTATTGGATGTAGCGCTTCTCAAGCCATGTCCGACTCACTGAGCCTTGCAATGTGAAAGGGAATAATAAAGCCATGCAGGTTAGTTCTTTTGCAGTCAGCTGTTTGGGGGTGTTTGCTCCTAATCAGTGCAGAGTAGAACACACATTGGCTAAGTAAACGGCAGTAGACATAGCTAAAAAGGGTAGGGTATCTCATAAGGAAGAGGCACCATGTTGGAGTGGGGAGACTTATTTGCCTTGATTGCTCCACTAAAAGGTAAATGTATTGTAAAAGGCTCACGCAGAAAGAATACATAGAAATATAGTGCTGACCACTCCCTCCTTGTAGTAATTTGCCTCTAGTTACTGGATCCCTTTACTTTGTAGACAAGTGAATTTTCACAGCGGCTTCCTCACTTATCCTGCTGATCTGCAATTGAATATGTGTGAGCAAGGAACCCAGTGTTCTGAAACGCGTAAGCGAGTGCAGTCACTAGTCTAAAAGCCCTATTAAAGGGGATTTGCCAACAGACCAAGTACTGACCTCCGTTCAGCATGAGAGCAAGATGTAAACAAATCACGCTGAGTCATGAAGCTGCAGTGGAGAGAGGGAGAGGGGAGGGGGGAGTGAGGAATCCAAGGGAGCGTCTCAAAACTTAAGTGAACTAATAAACAGTACAACAGTGGATTCAATACAGCAAGACACAGAGCCTCAGATGGCACTGTCAGGACGAGCCTTATCTGCTAAGATGCTAATGTAATGTAAACAAATCAGGGAGCTGACAGAGACACACACAGCCAGAGCACAGAGCCCTGCATAAGGGGATCCTGTGACATGTTCACTCAAATAATCAAACTATAACTTGTGAATTCTGTATACAAAAGAGAACACCTATTCTACACAGCAGCTTGAAAGCTTCTTCATCAGATAAAGCAGGGATCTAATAACACTACAGCTAGTTATTCTGTATACAAAAGAAAACATATTGCTACCCGGTGCCTTAAAAGACCATTCATTCTGCCTGTCATCAGATAAGAAGTGATTCAGGCAAGCGTGGCCTTTCAGCTCCTGGGTCGTGACTAGGGGAAGCTTTGTGGTAACCTAGGGGGATTGAGAAATGCTGTAGCTCTGAGTTTTCACTTTTTTTAATCACATATATTTAGAAAAGTGATTAAATACCCATTTTGGAGGTTCCCACGTCAACATTACATGGTGGCAAAACCCCTTTAAGGGATATGGTTTTGTTGGACACTTACTATTTTTTTATACAATGTGAAATAAAGTTTAAGAAGATTTTAACCTGGAAGAAGGCGGCACCTCATTTAGAGCCTGTGGAGCTCCTATGAATCTCATGTGGAAAGAGCTGGGACTCGTCAGTGCCAATGAGTGGAGAATGACTTGAAGAAAGCTATATCCAATATGTGGTCCTACAGGGTCCCAGCTCTTGTCCTATGAGCCTTTTAAATCATATCTAAACCTATGATAAAAAAAAAATCTGATAAGCCTCCAGATGGGTCAGCTCTCCGAGGTATACATTGATTCATCTTACCTCAGTCCTGTTTTCTTGGTTTCATTTTGAAATCAGGGGTGTGTTTACTGGCTTCTACTAGGCTGCAGTAGAAGCTAGGACTGTAGCTATAGCAACCAGTGCTGGTAGTCTTCTACTAGGCTGCAGTAGAAGCTGGGACTGTAGCTATAGCAACCAGTGCTGGTAGCCTATCAGGAGAGATCAAACAGGTCTGTAGCTATAGCAACCAGTGCTGGCAGCCTATCCGGAGAGATCAAACAGGTCTGTAGCTATAGCAACCAGTGCTGGCAGCCTATCACGAGAGATTGAATTGTAGGAGCTGATGCAGCCCATACAAGAGGGGATATATCAGAATAGGTAGGACACTGTTAATGAATATACATTGCAAAGTGACTTGTTTTTGCAAGATCTTTAACATAAGCAGAAACCCCTGTAGTGAGCTGCACCTCGCTCTTAAGACCATTTTTCCACCAAAAAGCCGCGATCGGATTTCCCGCGGCCCCGTATAATGAATCCAGCGGAAGATAGGACTTGCTCTGTCTTCCGCCAGATGGCGGTTGCTTCAGTAGAATACCTCTGCTGTGTAGACTACAGCACGGATTGTCTATTGAGGTCTACACAGCGCTGGGGACAGTCGCTTTTTTGTGGATTCTAAATACTGAATCTGCTGTAAATCCAATGGAAAAACCGGTGCTGTGTAGATTTGGCCTAAAGGTCTTGTACCTTTTTAGCTGCTGTTGCATTGGTTTTATGTATGATACCTTCCTCCATCTTCTATTTGCATGTGAGGTGCAATAGACAATCTGTTACATAGGGTTTGTATTTTCTTTCTTTTGGTCGTTGTGTATATACAGTAGCATATTCCTATTCTTGCTTGGAGGCAATGTATATGTCTGTGTGGTACTTCTCACTGTGCTGTGTGTCTGGATATCTGCAGAGAGGTGCTTGTCTGCCTGTGTGTCTGTTTACACCATTGTCAAGTGCTCCGCTCTCTTCTTGTGATTTGTTTCGGAAGTCTGTCATTATGTCTTAATGAGCAGGATGAAGCCTAGAAGTGGAAACTACATTTTTCATTGTAATAAAACGGGAACTTTTTATTTTACTGTGCTGATGCGTGTTACAAGCTCGGAGTCCATAACAGTGTATAGGTCCTTACTTCACAGTGCTCCAGACTAAAGCTATAGCTTCCTAAGCTGCAAGACTACATGTAACTAACATTATAGTAAAAAAGATCAACTTTCCTTCCTGTGATTCCTTCTACTCCTTTTCTGCTTCATCTATAGTTTATAGGCAACTTTGAACTTTAAATACGTACAAAAATATACCTAGTGTGACCTTGTTTCTTTATCCTATTTATCAGTTCAGTAATTCACTCCCTTCTATTCCAGACTATAAATCACTAATGCGCTCTTGATTTGTTTGACTTCCCCAGCCAATAATGGATTAAGTTAACCAAAGGCACTAGACTGTTCCGCAAATTTGGCGCCCAGCGTTTGCAGGCTGAGGATGCAGAACATCAAAACCTCAGACAGAGAACCTCACCCACACAGGTGTCCTCTTTGACCATCCCAAGACCCAACATTAAAGGGGTTTTATCATTTCATCATTTGGCAGCCGTTTATACTGGTTGCTAAGCAGAGCTTGTGAAATGGAGGGGCGTGTTTCTCTTCCCAGCAGGGAGTATATTCTCTCTCTGCAGACACGCCCCAAAGTTTGCACATGAGAATTCATTCTGTGGGAGCTGGGGATAGGCAGAGGTGCTCAGCTGTTGGAGACTAAGGGCCCGTTTACACGGCACAGGACAAATACCGGTTGGTTTATTATTAAAGATATTGATCTTAGCGGCGAAATCCGTAAAAAAACATACTAGCACCGAAATCCTTAAAAAACTTATTTTTAGCGCCAGAAGCGATATAATTTTATTAGCGACAAAATATGTTAAGAAAAGGATTTTAACACCAAAATCCGTAAAAAAAAAAAAAACTACTTTTAGTGTCAGAAGCGAGATCACTTTATTAGCGCCAACATTTTTAAAGATATTGATCTTAGCGGCGAAATCCGTAAAAAAACAGATTCTGGCACCAAAATTCGTAAAAAACATATTTTTAGCGCCAGAAGCTAAATAACTTTATTAGTGCCAAAATATATTCAGTAAAGGATTTTAGTGGCAAAATCCATAAAAAAACGGATTCTTGGGCCAAAATCCGCTAAAAAAAAACAACGTATTTTTGGCGTCAGAAGCGAGATAATTTTATTAGTGCCAAAATGTGTTAAGAAAAGGATTTTGGCACCAAAATCCGCAAAAAATGGATTCTGACGCCAAATTCCATAAAAATGTATTTTAGCGAAAAATATAGGGAAATTGTGCAAAATCGTGAGCGGCCAAAAGCGTGATCATTTTATTACAAAAGGTACAAAATAAGGACCATCAGACACTTGTATTTTAAATTTGATAAGGTATAACCTTTATTAACACCCACTATAGGTGGGACTTGGGTCTCCTGGGAGGGTTTTCATTGAAAAATCGCTGCAAAAGACGCAGTGAGACTCCTGTGGTAAATTTTCTGCCCGACTCTGGCGTTTTTTAGAGCATGTTACAAAATACGACCAGTAAAAAAAAAACGAGCAAAAAAAAAAAGCTCAGTGTAGACAGCAGCAAGTATTTACATTAGAATTCTATGGGAGATGATTACAGTCGTTTTTCCAGCGTTTCTAGAAAACGAAAAACGCTTAAAAAACTGACGTTTTTCTGGGCAGTGTAGACATAGCCTATGATCAAAGCCACCCCCAACAGCGTAATCACTTAGATTCCCACTAACACACTGTATTAGCACTTGCAGCTCTGTCCTCTGCAGTATTATCACATCCATCACCCTTTAGTATATATTTAATACAACATATGGCCCCCCAAGTGCTAATGTACAGCTTGTCATGTGTATAAGGGGTATAAAAAAAAAAAACACAGAAATAGTTTTAGGTCTTTTTGTAAGGGCTGATGTACAGATAACACAGACCTGCTGCACCCCAATTATGTTTTCGAGGTGCTGTGCTGTTCTTCTGAGGCAGTGCCATTTACTTTTTGATCCTTGGAAATCCGTCCTTCAGGTTTACTTAATCCACTGCTGACCGGAAATCAGCCATGCCACAATTTCTTCACACTGCTGACCGGTGGAGGTCCCAATAGATGTTCATGGTCTATCACGGTTATGGACATACAATATTAAATGGATTGTCCACCTTTTAAAAAAAAAAAAATAAGTAAAAAGACCATTCACTGCAATAAAATAGCATGTTGTCCCCTATCCAATCACCCGGCAATCCAGCAGGGAAGCTCCGGCGGGCTCTTCAGATTTCGTTTGCCGGTAGGTGGCGGGTAATTTCCGTAGCCAGCCGGTAGCCTCTTTGGTCAGAGGTGCATAACCACTTTTAAATTAAAGGGGTTGTCTTTTTATGTTAAAGATCTTGCAAACACAAGGCACTTTGCAATACATGTCCATTAACAGGATCCTACCTATTCTTAGATATCCCCTCTTGTTTTGGGCTGCATCAGCTCCTCAGGGCGCTATAGTACAGACCTGTTCAGTCTCACCTGATAGCTGCCAGCAGATGCTATAGCTACAACCCGTCAGTCTCACCTGATAGGCTCCAGCAATGTTGCTTAGCTACAGGGCCTGCTTCTACTGCAGCCTAGTAGAAGCCAGTAAACACACCCCTGAATTCAAAACGAAACCCAGAAAACAGGACGAATCAATGAACTGAGACAACCCCTTTAAGGGGTAATCAAACTAGATGATTACTCCGCATCGGCCTCTGAATTGCAGCAGTTTATCAGGGATGATGTGGCTGCTCATAGATTTCCGCTGTTGGGGAAATGGTCTGTATGGGGTCAATGTTATAATGGACCTACTAGGTGGAGCAGCTCCTGAGTGAAGATCCGTAACTCTCTAATGACAGAGGGTATCCTGTATAAACTACTTAACACTCTCATGAATACACCCATGTGCTATGCTCTATGATGATTATTACATTTACCATGTGTTTGATACGTGAAGCATAATTACACATGTGTCTAAAAGAGTAACATAAAGTATCGTTGAAAGCGCTCCAGAAATGTGACCTCAACTATTGACCTTGGGAAATGAGCACATATCATTTGAGTGGGTGTCCCACATTTCTGGTTTGGCATGGGTTCTGAAGACCAGGCGTAAGGGCGTGACGGCCAGGGACATGTTTGGTGACGGCGGTCTTTGTAGGGGCTTGTTTGATGGGAGGCCAGGAGAATGGTGTGAAAAGCAAATTGTTCCTTCATAGAAAGACTCTGGGCTGAGTGTAAGATAAAGGATCAAACATACAAGGGGTTCCCTAGTGACTATGGGGAACAGTTCTCACAGTAAGATGGGACTCTGGATATTCCGTAAAAGGAATAGTTGAATTTTTTTTTTTTTTTTTGGGCCCTTTGATCAAGACCAGTTATGTATGGTATAGTAACAAAGTGCCTTCAAATAGAAACATAGCACTTTCCAGATGCCTAGACCTTAGGTCAGGGGTATGGGTATTTAAGAGAACCACAGGAGGTAAGAAATGGCCACAGCTTCCTCTTACTACACCATTTCAGAAGAACAGTCGCATGGAATCAGGCACTGGGTGAAGTGAACAGGCCCATGCAGAGGACTCCAGCCTTCTGCTTCCCCCACCTAGGTCATCTTCATGACGTTTCCCTATACAAAAAACGGGTTTTAAGGTCATAAGGGGAGCGGGTGTTGGGTAGTGCTGTCAATTCATAATTGGAAAAAATTGGGAGGTCTTGAAGCCAGTCCTGATATCTCGAAAAAGGGAAAAAAGGTATAACTTACGTCGGGAAAACCTTTATACCCCATTTAATTTAGGTTGAGACAACATCTAGAAGGGGTATGAAGGAGATTGTTAATTTGGTTTTAAAAAATGGTGGGGATTATTGGGTAAAATTTTTCTTTTCCAGATGTTTGAAAGGGAAAAAATGTTAAAAAGGTGTTCCATTGGGCATTTCTGACATGTTAAAGGGGTTTTATCGTTTGAAGGTTTTTGTAAAATTTAAAAAAGCTATCATTTCAAATCCAAGGGGTTCCCCCTGCAAAAAAGCTGTACATCATCATTCTGTGTGTGCGGGGAAAGGGGGGAGGCGTGGCTTGGCAACCCCCTTTTTCGGATGCAGTTTCCCCTTAGGGGGGAAAGTTCCAGCCCCCTGCAAAAGCTCCTTGTAACCATACCTCTGTCTTGGGTAATTGCTGTTATAAAAACACCTGAATGATGAAGAAATGTGAAAATGCCTCTGCCCCCCTCCCTCTCCCCTCTGTTATCAGGGGAGGTAGACGGGGCTGCATTGGGTTGTTACAGGGGGGGAACACAGGGTTAAAAATGTGTTAATGGGGGGAGATAAAGTTACTCAGTACATGAATATCATGGAAGAAATACATAGGGCTGTCCCAGCTTCTCTTTGGCCTCTTCACATGCTTTTTTGGGGGGCGGTTTGGGCCCCCGAATCCGCGCCGATTTCCCCTTCAGTACGGCGCCAATCCCCCTGTCTTTAGGGTAATACTGTCTATAAAAAATGTGAACCCGTCGTCCCCCCCGCTCGGCGAATCCCCCGCGGGGGGGAGAAATGACATGCACTTATTTACCGGGAGCGCCGAAACAAATTGTCAGGGGGCGGAGGGGCCCCCCCGCCGCGTCCCCCCCCGTCCCCCCCCATTCACGCGGATTTGGATAAATACGGGCCCCAAAAAATCCGTCGGGAATAACCCGGGAAACAGGCCTTAGGCTATGTTCACCCCCTATTTGACTGATTCGCGTGGGATTTCCAAGAAATTTGTTCCGAAATCAGTTGAAAAATATTTCCCAAAAGTGGGGCACGTATTTGGCATTTTTCCCCAAACGTTTTCATACCCCATTAATTGGGGGAATCGTCCGGAAATAATTGACATGCCTTTTTTTTCCAGGATTGCGGCCGAAATCCGGCAGGGAAATAGTGTCGTCGAACACAACACGTATTTCCCATTAAAACAATTTTTAAAGGTGGGTTCTTGTTTGTAACTGTTTAAAAAACGGATTTGGGGGCCGAAAATTACGGCTGCAAATCCGTTGCGAAAAAAACCTGGGGAACGAGCCCTTGGGGGTACGTTAATGGGGGAATTTTTGGCGGCATTTCGCTCGTGTTTGGCTCAATACATGGATGGGGGCGAAATTCGGTAAATCCAAATTCTTATGAAGGTGCAAGAAAAAGAAAAGGATACGGAGCGCCCCTCGGTATTAAGGCACACCAATTTTTTAAAAAAAAAAGCGTTACGTTTGCTCCCCTGTGCGTGTCTTAAAGGAACAACTCTCCTTGGGATTCCGGGTGTCCCCCGGGTAAGGAGCTTGCTGCTGGTTATTTGCCCCTGGTTTTTCCAAAGGGGGATTCCGGGAGAAGATGAAAAAAATCAAGTAAAAACCCATAGTTGATCCATAAAAAACCAACAGCATCGGTTCCAAATTAGCGCAGAGACTCCAGTTTTTTAAAAAAAGGTAAAAAACCTTTTAGGTCGAAGTTTAATAAGAACTTGATTACCCCCCTTTTCCCCTGACATACGATCGTATGTACCCGGGGGGAAAAAAGTAATTCAAATTATTTTCGGGAATCGCCGCGAGATGAGGGAGAGGGGCCGATTCGCAAGCTCCCGAAAACATGATGTACTGTACACCCGCAGTCCCAGTGAGATCCCCTTACACAGCCTTGGGCGCGCTAATCTCACGCTCAGAGGGGCTTTTTAAAGCAGGTGTCAGGCGCCAAAAACGAGGGGGTGTGTTCCAACGGGTGAAGAATGCCCCCACCCAAAAGAAAGGGGGCGTTCCACTCTCAAAATAGCTGTAGATGCACAGTTTTTTTTTTTGCTTACAAATGACTTTTAATCAAACCAATAACAAAAGTGCTTATTTTTCGTCCCCCCTAAGAGATTGATCTTTGTCGAGAAAAAAACCCTTTAATAGGATGTGCCATAAGTGTTTGATGGGTGTGGCTCCTGCCTCTGGAACCTGCGTCTATCTGGAGAACGGGCCCCCAAATATGGGGTAAAGGGGGATTTAACATTTCTGATCACTGTAGGAAGAAACTGCCTAATTTGAAAAGAGTATGGTGGACAGTATTAGGGTATTCACACGGTTATTTGGGGTTAATTTAACCCGCAATTTAAAAGCCGTGGGGGCGGGACGGGGGGCCCCGAGCTCGCCGGCCATAGACTTGCATTACCAGCGGGCTATAGCCCGGTAATTCACATGTATTATTCCCCCCGGCGTATTGTCGGGGAGGGGAGGAGATAATCTATATTCTCTATAAACTGTGTTTCCGTAAGACTGGGCGGGTTCCAGCCCTAAATTCCCTGCGGGACGCAATTTCGGATGCAACGCCATTTTTAAGCCGTGTGAACTGGGCCTTTCAGGTTTTGTTGTAGCAAAAATGAGAGGTAAATTTTTTTGGAATTTTCCCTTTTTACTATTTATTTGTTTCGCCCCTTTTTAAAAAATGCCGAAACAGGGAGTTTTTTATTCGTTTTTTAGTCGTGCCACAGTCACTGACAAAAGGTTACCCATTCCCGTATCTTAGCACAAACAACTCTGTGGGTACATCTTTCAAAAATCTTTTATTTATTAAGTATAACATAACCAAATAAACTTCTAATTTTGCGTTTCCCAATAAAAGCGTTGTGGCGACAGTCTGGAAAATCCATTTAAGGGGATGATTTCATGCCTCCCTCGCTTTCTTTAAAAAAAAGCCGCAAAAAAAAAAATTTGGTTTATTATTTATACCAATTTCCTTGTTATCAAAATGTGGAAAATTTTGTACTTTTTTTTTCTGCTTGCTTTTGTTTTTTTTAAGTCAAAAACAAAAAAAAAATACCTTGCACACAAAGTGTTTGTAATGCCACCCCTGGGCTTTTTTGGGTTTTTTGCTGCTCTTTTCTGCCTCTAAAATGTATCATTTTTTTTATTGGTACTATGTTATGGAGATACTTTCCCCTGGAAGTAATACTTTTGCATTTAATAGAACCATCGATCCATTGGCGGCAATGCTTTTGGGAGGAACTGAAAACGTATTTTTTTTACATATCTTTGTTAGGGAAAATATTTGCCATGTGTATTAGAATAATTTATTATTTACAGCAGTCCCCCAAAATGAGTCAGTCAAATGGTCACTAATCATCCTTTTGCCATGTATAGAATAGACATAGGACCTGTATTATGTCAGTGGAGAGAGATGAGCCGAAGACCGTCAAGGCAGCGCCTCTCCTATGGTGCTATAAATGTACCACAGTGGATATCTCCATCTTTTATGGGTGTACCAGTCACGGTTTTTTATCTTTTTTCTAGGTGGAGGGGGGCAATAATGGCAAAAACTTTTCTTGGTTCTCAAGCTCTCTGTTCTACGGACCTTTCCAGGTTCTCCAGCACACTGATTCTCCAGGACACTGATTCTCCAGCACACTGATTCTCCAGCCCTTTCCTGGTTCTCCAGCACTCTGATTCTCCAGCCCTTTCCTGGTTCTCCAGCACTCTGATTCTCCAGCCCTCTCCTGGTTCTCCAGCACTCTCAGTCTCGAGCCCTGTCCTGGTTCTCCAGCACTCTGATTCTCCAGCCCTTTCCTGGTTCTCCAGCACTGATTCCCCAGAACATTCCTGGTTCTCCAGCGTTCTGACCAGACCTATCCTGGTTCTCCAGCACTCTGATTCCCCAGAACCTTCCTGGTTCTCCAGCACTCTGATTCTCCAGCCCTATCCTGGTTCTCCAGCACTCTGATTCCCCAGAACCTTCCTGGTTCTCCAGCACTCTGATTCTCCAGCCCTATCCTGGTTCTCCAGCACTCTGATTCCCCAGAACATTCCTGGTTCTCCAGCCCTTTCCTGGTTCTCCAGCACTCTGATTCTCCAGCCCTTTCCTGGTTCTCCAGCACTTTGGTACTCCAGAATTTTGATTCTCCAGCCCTTCCCTGGTTCTCCAGCCCTTCTCTGATTCTCCAGCCCTATCCTGGTTCTCCAGCCCGGCTCTGATTATCCAGCCCTATCCTGGTTCTCCAGCCCTTCTCTGGGTTCTCCAGCCCATCCTGGGTTTTCCCGCCCTTCTCTGATTCTCCAGCCCTATCCTGGTTCTCCAGCACTCTTGATTCCCCAGAACTTTCCTGATTCTCCAGCCCTTTCCTGGTTCTCCAGCATTTTGGTTCTCCAGAATTTTGATTCTCCAGCCCTTCCCTGGTTCTCCAGCCCTTCTCTGATTTCTCCCTTATCCTGGTTCTCACCCTTCTCTGATTCTCCAGCCTATCCTGGTTCTCCCAGCCCTTCTCTGATTCTTCCAGCCCTATCCTGTTCTCCAGCCCTTCTCTGATTCTCCAGCCCTTCCCTGGTTCTCCAGCCCTTCTCTGATTCTCCAGCCCTATCCTGGTTCTCCAGCCCTTCTCTGATTCTCCAGCCCTATCCTGGTTCTCCAGCCCTTCTCTGATTCTCCAGCCCTATCCAGGTACTCCAGCCCTTCTCGGAATCTCCAGCCCTATCCTGTCATTCCTGTCCCACGTTCTCTGATTCTCCAGCCCTATCCTGGTTCTCCAGCCCTTCTCTGATTCTCCAGCCCTATCCTGGTTCTCCAGCCCTATCCTGGTTCTCCAGCACTCATAATGACCATGTGTTATTAAAATTCTTCCTCATCCATCACATGCTTTCTACAGTCATCTACTTCTAAGTGGCTCTGTTAGAAGAGCTACTGAAGCGAGGCCTGATTTGTAAGGACATGTGACAGGTGCCGGTGCCTGGAGTCCCACAGAGCACTGGAATGAGGAAGCTCCTATCCTATGTGATGATGCTCATCATCCATGACTAATTACCTAAGGTACACTGTGACTGCTTGTGTGGGCTCTACCTGCCTTATATAAGCGATATGTACAAGGTCAGTAATGTTCTTTATTGTAAGCACAGGCGAGGCGGGAAGTGCAACGTGTGCACCATTCACCTTCCTGCCTGCACTTCAAAATTAATTGAGAATAAAATACACAGCTCTTACTCTAAGGCCCTGTGCACACAACCATATACAGATCTGTACAGCTCTGTGCGGTATGAGTCCATGGCTCATGTTTAAAGGTAGTGTAAATTTAGGCAGACAGTCTAAAAATGCAAGAACTGACCGCACATCCACATGCCATACCTTAATCTATTGCTTCCCAGCAAAATATTTTCCAACATGAAGTTCTTAATATAGTATTTGATCAAATGTATAAGCCCACTTGCCTCTTCACAACACCTCTATAAAGTGGGTCCTCGCTAAGAAGCAGCACCGCCACAGCACCAAAAAGGGAAAAAACCTAGTGCCCAATTACACCACTGCTGTCAGCCAATCCTTTATCATACCATCTTATACATTGCGGCAGAGTTGTCAATACTTTCTAATACTCAGACAGTGTAAACTTAGATGAGACAGTCTTAAAATTTTAGACAGTCTTAAAATTTCTCATAGTGGTAATAAATCTGCCACATGTCTAGACTGTCTAGTCTAGGTTTACACCTTTTAATAGTTGGCTTACTTTATGCCACTAATTAAAGCTAAAATTTGGCACACTAAGCATGCCCCCTTTTTATGAGGTCAACCCCTTTTGTCGGTTGTAGGGGCAGTATTTTCCCAAAACGTCTAAAAAACCCCCCCAAAAATAAATGTAGAAAAAGCGTGTACAAACCCTTTTTTTTGGTGAAAATTGTTGCAAATTTTTCCAGGGAATTTGATTTTAAAAACTAACTGAATTTTAAAAAACAATTTTAAAACCAAATGGGCATTTAAGGGGTTGATTAAAATGAAATTTTAAAACAAAATTTTTTTACCTTTAAAATTTTTCTTTCTAATTTTTTCAAAGCAAGGAAAAAAGATTTTTGAATCACTTTTTTTATTTCTTTTTTCCCCCCCAGTTTAAAAGGGGTTTAATTTATTCATATTTGGGGGACCAAATTTTTCTGTTTCTTTGAAGGAAAAAAAAAATCCCGACCTTAAAAACAATTTTAAAAGATTTTTTAACTGAAACCAAAAACCCAAAATTTCAACATAAGGGTTTTTTGGGTTTAAAAAAAACAAACCTTTTTTTTAACTAATTGGCTAAACAAAATTTTTATAAAATTTTTTAAGAACTTAGACTGTCACCCCCCAAAACCCGAAAAAAATTAAATACTACTGTCCCTGCTGTCCTCTTAACTCACCCTTTTCGCCCCTCTCATCATCACTTCTTCTTTGTTCCTATTCCTAATCTGGAAAAAAAAAAACCCAAACTTTCCCCTTTTTTGGTCCCCAAACCGATTTCTTTAATTTTAAATTAAAGAGTCCAAAGGGAAAAGGGAAAATTCTTTTAAAAAGCCGCAGAAAAAAGCTACTGCTTTAAAAGTGAAATCATTACTTTAACCGTCTCAAAAAACCAAGCGGCCCTTTAATGACTTTCCCCCAGTTTTACGGTGTGACCCTTTTCCCTTTAAAAAAACTTCACAAAAATATAATTTTTTGAATTGGGGTTCCCCCCCCCCTTTGCTCTGAAATTTTTTAAGTTGGGATTAAAGATGGATAAATTTCTGGATACCCAAATTTATAACTAACCCTCCCTGTCCTCAAATTTGTTTTTTTACCCCTAATTTTTTTTGGAAAAATTGGACCCCCTTTGCCCAAAAAAAGAGCTATCAGTGCTTGGTCCCAAATTTGTTTTTTACTGCTTGTAATTTTAATTTTTGTCCTTGTATTCGTTTTTAATGTTTTACTTTTCCTTCCAAATTTTTAAAACCCGCCCTAAAAAAAAACTATTTTTTGTAATTTTTGTTTTTAAAACTTGAGAGAGGGGTTTTAGGGGAAACTCACTAGGGTTCAAAATTTCTCTTAAACCCCAAAAATTGGGGGATTTTGGGGGTGACAGTGCCATCTATTTTTTCTCGATTTTCTTCCCCAAAGTGTCATCAAATACCATTTTTTGGGGTTTAAAAGCTCAAAAAATTTCCCCCCACAGAGTTCCATCTTAAAATCTTTTGGGAGCGTTTAGCTTGGTTTTCCAAACCCAAAATTTTCAGACTCTGCACAAAAGATTTTTTACGGGAATAATTTTCAATTTCCCAAAAATATTACCCTTTTTTTTTGGAACAAAATTAAGTCTTTTTGGGTAAAGGGGCACAAATGACAATGCAACCAAAATGTTAATTTTCACTTTTTATTCCCTCCCTCTCTTCTAAATTTTCATTTTCCCTCTTGTAAAAATTTCACATTTTCATGACCAAAATGCGTACTAACAAATTGAATTTTTGTTCACAGTCGTTTAAGCTTTTAAAATGCCACTTTTTTGTAATAATCTGCGTTTTGCATTTCCCACCATCGTTTTTGTGCAAGGAAACTTTACCCTTCATTTGTTATAACAAACACATACCAAAAGATCATTTGGACATTACTTTCCCCCCATCCCAAAATTTTGGGTTTTAAAAATTTTTAAAACCCCCAACTGTTTTTAGCATTGCTTTCCCTTTCTCTTCATACACTTTCCACCCGCCTTTTTCCCCGCAACATCCCCTCTCTGGTGGACTTTTATCCTGGGCTCAGTGGGCTGAACCATATTAATAAATGTGGGGTTTTCAAATCAAAAACGGAAAAAGATTTTGTTGCATAAATAAACTGGGGGGAATTTTTTTATCAATCAACCTTTTTCCCAATCTGCAGTTCTTATCACAAACCATCAATGGGGGTTTTTCCCGGGGGTAAAGGTTTTTTTCTCCTTTTGGTGATGGGAGATGTGGGTTTTGGGGTCTGATGGGTGGCTGCAAATGAAGCACTAAACCTGGGTGGGTAACCCCTGAAACGTAGAACAGGATGTTTTAGATCTTGGGGGTGAAAATTTCCAAACCATAAATTCCCCCAAAAAAAAAAAGTCAATGCTGTTATTTATTGTTTTAAAAAACAATTTCTCTTATTTTACACAACACATCACTGCCCCCCAAAAAGGGAAATTTGTTTTTTTTTCAACATAACTTACCAAGAGACGTAAAAAAAGCCCTTTAAAAAAAGAAAAATAATTTTTTTCACACATAAAAGTTTCCCCTTTAGAAAAAGGGGTTCAAAAAAAAATTTTACCAACCTTAAATCCTGCCCGTTCAAAAAGTTTTCCTTTTCATCTTTTATTCACCGGGACTTCTCATGATTTTCCTCATTCCCCCCACCAAAGGCCCCTTCATCTCTTTTTTTCATTTTTGCAATTTTGCACGCTGCCCGCCTTACCGATAGGCGAAGGAGCTTTAATTTAAAAAATTCCCAAACTGGGTCTCTTTTTACGGCCCCCGGGCCCTTATAAGGAAAAAAATGTAATAAACCTCCCAAACGTACACACAAAAAACCAGACTTTTTTGTCGTGCTATGCTGCATTATTTCACAAAGTTCACCTTTTATTTTTTTGTCTCTTGCCCTTTCCTCCTCCTCACACTTGATTCACATTCTTCTTTTTTTGTTCGATCTATTCCACTCCCAAAAAATTTAGAAACATATTGCTAAAATTTTTTGGGCTTTTTGGGGACTGAAAGGGGGTTTATTCTGTAATCATAGGGTTTTAAAACAATGGAAAAGTGTCTTTTTTTCAACTCGTTCATGTTTTTAAAAATTTTTGCTGGAAAAAAGAGGCTGGGCCCTCCCCCCCCAGTCCAATTCAGTTTTTTAGAAAAATGCGTAAGTAAACAGCGTTCTGGGGATAATATAGGAGGGGAAACTCCCAATAACCTAAAAAAACCTCTGGAAAAAGCAAGGCATTGGGGAAAGGTTTTAAAATATACAGCCTTTATTCCTAAAGGGGGGTTAAAAAAAAACTCACTTTTTTCTCATATGGGAAAAACCTTTGGGGGTAAAAATTTTCCCCAAAAGCATTTTTTGAAAAAAAACCATTTAAATCAAAAAAAAAACCCCATTTAAATCAAAAAAATCTGATTTTTTTGATTTTTTTTTTTTTTAAAAAAAAAATTTAAATTTTTTCCCCCCTGCAATTTTCTTAGAGGGGTTTCCTCACGTTAACAAAATTGGCGAGACTCTCCTATTTTAAAAGGGGTTCCAAGTACACTGAGGGGCCCCCTTTCGGGATGCTTTGGGGCTTTTGGGTTTACTTCAAGGAGGGCCCCAAACCCCCCTTTTCCCTTTTGCACAGAACGAATTTGGGGTCATTTTCGAGATAGGTTTGGGAAACCCGGGACCCATCTTACATTTAAAAAAGGCGTGTCCTAGCAAAAGGGCCCTCCAAAGTCTGAATTGGGCAACCTTTAAAAATTTTTCTCCATTAAAGTTTCCGTGCTCTTTTTTTTTTTAAAAAAAAATGTATGTTTTATGAATGCCCAATTTTAAACCCAAAAAAAAAAAAATTGGATTTTCATACAGGGGTCTGGGGAGAACCCCTTTTAAATGTTAAATGTTTCGGTACTCCCGGGGGTACCCCTTTTTCTCAAAGATAATAATCTGAAAACCCCTTTGGGGTTCAAAAAAAAAAGGGTATTCAAAAAACTCCCGCCCCTTGGCCTTAGGCCTCCAAACCAAAGCGGGGGAAAAGGATTCCCAATCAGAATTCCCCCCAAAGTTTTTTCACTCTTTTCGTTTTTTTTTTTTTCCCTTTTTTTCTGGGGGTTTTCGATTTTGGATGTGCCATTCAATTGAACAAGATTGTAATCCACCATTTTCAAGTGAAATACGGCAGATTATAGAACATGTTCTAAGTCTTTTGACCCGGTTTTCGGTTTTCAAATCCGACAGAAAATCCAAGCTGTGTAGACTAGACTCAGATTTTCTATTGTGCTCTTTGGTGATGATTTACAGTCGAATCTTTGATTCTAAATGCCGAATCCACAAAAAAATCCGACAGTAAAACACTGCCGTGTAGACGTAGCCTAAGGCAATTTTAAAATGCTGTTTAAAGTCTGACAGCATTTTAACATCGCTGGACCTAGTTGTTTGCTGCAGTTTTTGCGCAAAAAAAATGCCGTTGGATTTCCCGCAGCCCCGTACAGTGAGGGCTACAGGAATCCAGCAAAATGTAGACCTGTAAATCTGATTTTAAAAAAAAACGTGCTTTGTAGACATGGCCTAAGTGTTTAAACTTTGATCACCCTTCTTGTGGACTGCTGATAAATATCTGGTGGAGACCTCTAAGGCTACGGCTGCACTGCATCGTCCAAAAGCAGCAGTTTTTTTTTTCTGATGCATGACCGCGGTTTTTGTCACGTTTTGCACAAACACTGCAGTTGCTTCTGTTTTTTTTTTTACATCACTCATACAGTTGTATTGTATGGGAAGATGCCGAAAAGACTAAAAGCGGCAGTGTATTATACAACATGTTGTATAATACACCAATGCCAAAAGACGAGCTGTGGAGACTACAGGTCGTCTTTTCTATTGTAGTCTATAGGGCTGCAGGAGCCCTATAGACTACAAGCGCAGAAAAGCGCAGAAAATACGATCTTAAAACTATGCAGTGTAGACATAGCCTTATAAGAAGTACCGCCAGATACCTTAGGCGGGAGCAAGGGGTTACTCAGCACCTCTGCTGGAGGTCTTTTTGAAGCTGCAAGGGTTTTCAGACAACAAAGGATGGTTTGACTTTGGTTTGCCATAAGCTTTTATGTGTGTTGTGCACAGTATACTTTAATAGATACTGTGTGCAGCCTGGTTTATATCCCTAATCTACTGATGCAGTGGGAGAATCTGTTCGTTTTCTCGGTCTCTACTCATGCAGTATTGGTACAGATTATAATATGGTGCTGAACGCTGTATGGAAACATGCCAAAGGGGGGAAAAAAAGTGCGCTGCTGCTTTTAGCTTGAATAGTGCAGTTTATGTATCTGTACAGAGTGCTGCACAGTACCATAGTCTCTGCAGGAGGCCCAAGTCTAATCTGCGGCAACTAGAAGCCACCTTCTGAGAAATCTTGGCTGTTCGGTTATGTTCACAATGGTCAGATCTACGGTAAAATCAGCAGCTAACGCCCCGGTGCATCACGTTTTTGCCGACTGTTCATCGGGATAACATAAAACTTTTATCATAACAGGTACATTTTTGTGTCTGGTGCAAGAAAGGCGGACACGTTCACTAAGTAGGGCACATGTAATCCAATTAGGAGTACAGTTGGGCCCTATACAAGTCAGTGGCCCCTTCGCCACCACACCACTGTATTCGGATGAATTTTTATGGTATTGGAATGGCTATCACCAGCAGGATGTGAATGGGGCCTTTCCACAGAGAAGTTCACACCCTACACAGTGTAGTACTGAAGTTGTGGTGTTTTTTGTTTTTTTTCAATAGCCTCAATGCCTTCTAGCATTGAAGTGAATGTGGAAAAATCACAAGAAGATCTGCACTAGTTTGTGCAGGTTTTGAAACGTGGATTTTGCAGCAGATCCAACCAGTATGAACGCAACCTTAATATTGGTGGTCCTCAGTATGTGATGGTGATCTCTCTGTATAGCAGTGGGTGACTACTTAGCTTTCCAACAGAGGAGATTCAAAATGGCTGCCACTGACTGCAGTGGTCTGAAGATATTCACATGTTGTCCAGCTTCATTGCTGAGGAGCAGCATTGGCGAGTCCGAAGGGCTCATCGGTGAATAGTTACGATGGGAAACGTGAATTTACTAAGCTGTTATTCCCAGTCTGCATACAGTTGCCCTGATAATCAGTCCACAGATATGAGCCTGGCCCAACATCAGGGGCTTTCAGTCAGATCTTCTGTAGTCCTAATAACTGTACATTGGAATCACTTATATCAGTCCTGGTCTACAGGAGAGCTACTTTGCCCATGTCACACATGTAGTAGGGCCAATTTTTCTACGATGATGACCCAAGTGCCGCACTGTAGTTCAGTATCATCGGGGCACATCGTTATATCTTGCTGCCTGTGGTTAGGAGAGCAGGAATGTGCTGACATTTTCCCTTTAAGAAATTGTCATCTATTCTGTGATATTCAGCACGGAATCGACACTTTGGAGATAAAAGCTACCGGGGCTTGGTCACAGAAGTTGTTGGTTGGAAGAACAGATGTTTCTCTTGATTTCCAGGGCCGCGGTCTGGAGACACCAGAGGACTTTCTTCGAGACTTTCAGACTCTGTGTCTCTTCTTCTAATTTTTTTTTTATGTTGTTCCTTTCTTGTGTGCAGTAATTTATGCTATAATAGAGGCAGAAGTGGAAATAAGTGACCCTGGAGAATTGGAGAAAATCCTTCATTTCCTCGATGCCTCTACTATAGATATTCACGGGGGAGTTGTCAAGATACCCACATGAAGCATCTTTTTAGGAGGGAATAGATTTCCACTGTCGCCTTCCCCGATACTGCGGAGAGCAGGTGTCTCTGGTGGGCCTCCTTACCATGCCATGACTTTTCCGGAGATATCTGATTAATAGCAATCGTGGCAGCTTGGGAGTGTGACAGAGGGAGTGAGCTCCCTTTATTCTCCATTAGAACTGCAGCAGCAAGATTGCAGAAGTACCAGGGATCAGACAATGGCCTCCAGGTTGTCTGTGACGTCATCCTGCCAGGCTCTGCCCGTGGCCGGAATCTGACAGGATGATTGAAAGTTGCCATAATACACTGCAGAATATACATGCTGCAATGTATCATACCTGAGTTATACCAGCAATCTAATGATTGTGTGATGTGTGTGGGGAAAATATATATATATATATTATGCGTGTAGAGTCAGCAAGCCAAAGCCCCGACTCCTCAATTTCCCAAACCTCCGACTCCTGACTCCCTCATACACGGCGCATGTTTAAGTGATAACTTTACTGTAGTAAAATGGTAACATCAGGCTGCTTATCGCCTTATGATACAATAATCAAGCTATTTAGGTAGAACAGACACTGACAAGCAAAAGGGTAGCAATGTTCTGATCTTTTGAACACTTGTGGGTAGAGTTGAAGAAAAAAGCTGTATTTGTATCCAAGTCCAGTCTGCACCAACATTGGGAATGTGTTGAAGAGACCTGGGATCGGATTTTGGTTAAGACATGATTGAATCTGATTCAGAGCCCAGAAGGATTCAGGCAGTGCTGAAAGCCAAAGGTGGATTTCCCAAATACTAACAAAATAATAGAAATTAACATTTTGATTTTTAGTAGCAAAACAGTAACAATGCAGTTACAGGAAAGAATCTGCAGAACTAAGCAGATGCTAAATACTTGCAAGTCAAATTTATGTATAAGATAGGTAAGATGACTGTATATAAAATTACAGTAGCCTCATGTACAAAGCTGTATTGGATTGATAGATATGGAGCCTGAAAGTCACAAATTCAAAACATTGTTACCATTTTGCTTGTCAGTGTAAAATATATTTATTGGATATGACTTTAGAACACAAAAAAATTGTAAATATGCAAAACACTGCAGGAACATTTGTGGAGTCTCTGAATTTGTTCTGAGAAACAGTATTGCCTCCATCAGATCCTGCATACATGACCTCATGTCTGATCTCATTATTTCCTGGCTAGAGAACGGCCTCTCTACACTAACTTGGGTTGGGGGAAAGCGGTGACCACAGGGGCAACATCTCTAACAATGTCACGGTATGAAGGAATTGCCTCAGCCACAGTCAGTTTTGATGAATGGTTGAACTCTTCTACTTCTTTGAAAGCAGGTGAAAAATTTTGCTGAAATCTGTTTGCCATGGGAGCAGAATCTTTTCCTCTGGGGCAGCGCATTGCTTGCTCCATGTCATCAATTACACTCCTCATGTGATGAGGCTGAAGATATGGGAGCAGTAGCACTGGCCGGACCCAATGCCTCTTGCTCTTTGCATCGAACTAACTGGACCAATTTATTATATATTTTGGGAGTTGGAGTCGGTCCCTTTTATGATGACTCCGACTCCTGCAAAATAGACACCGACTCCGACTCCACAGCCCTGGTAGAAATAAAAAATACAGTAAAACACGCACACCCCTTATTAGCCATTACAAATACCTACTGCCCCAAAAAAGATGAAAAATAAATAAGTACACATATTTAGTATCGCATGCGTAACTACCTAACCCATAAATTCGTCATTTATTTAATTTTTTTTGTTTATCCCCCTGCACATAAAGTGGAATAAAGTCATATAAATGCCAAAGTGTTACCAATGAAAACATCAGTTTGTCCCTCAAATAAAAAGCCCTTACACAGCTCAGTATACGGAAAAATAAAAAAGTTATGGCAATCAGAAGAGAGCGATACATAAATATTGTTTTATACAATAAAAACATGTTTTTTTTTATACTGCTGCAACATAAAAAAAAGATATAAATTGGGTAACATCACAAATGTATCTTCCAGCAGAGTAAAACTAACATGTCACACATATACTGCCCGGTGAGCGCTTTAAAAAATGCTACCAGGATTGCCGTATTTTCTTTATCCTGCCTTCCAAAAACTGATTCAAAGGTGATCAAAAAGTAATGTGTGTCCCAAAAATTATACCAATGAAAACATCAACTCATCCTGGAAAAAAACAAGCCCATACACAGCTCAGACTGTGGCGATGCAAAAACTTGTTTTCTTTTCTAAATAAGTGTTTTTATTGTGTATAACATAAAAAATATACAAATTGAGTATATATATTTATACCACACGGAGACCGATTTAAAAATAAAAACACTACCGGGATTGCTGTATTTTGTTTATTCTGCCTCCAAAAAATCTTGATAAAAAGAAACCAAATCTTCATATGAACCCCATAATGGTACCAATGAAAATGTCAGCTCATTCCGCAAAAACAAGCTATTAATCAGCTCCATAGACAGAAAAATAAAGAAGTTATGGCTATCAGACTATGCTGCAAAATATAAAAAAAATATAACATTTAAATCATTTTAATTGCTCCAACCCCCATAATAAAGTTATCCATTCATTAATACCAAACAGCAAGCAAAGATTAAGCCCAAAAAACTATGGAGGAACTGCAGGTGTTTTTTTTTTTTATTTTCACGGCCCTAAGCTAAAAAAACAAACCGTGAAACACCTGTGCACCCAAAATGCACAATACACCCTTAGATGAGATCCCTGATGGGTGTTAAATCGAAAATGGGGCAACTTCTGGAGGTTTCACCTGTTCTGGTACTTTGGGGGCTTTGTAAATGCGACATGACACCCACCAAAATCTGCTTTCAAAGAGACAAATAGCGCTCCCTCCCTTGCATTCCCTGTCATGCGCCCAAACAGCAGTTTACACTCACATGTAGGGTATTGCCGAACTTGGAAGAAATTGGATAACAAATTTTGAGGTGCTTTTTTCCAGGATTCCTTGTAAAAATGAAACCTTTTCACCTAAAACTGCATTTTATTGGAAAAAAAAATAACATTTGTTATTTTCACAGCCTAACGCTAAATCAATTTGTCTAACACCTGTGGGTTCGGTATACTCTCTACACCCTTGGATATATTCTTTAAGGGGTGTAGTTTACAAAATGATATCTTTTAGGGATATCTATTAAGTTTTAGCACCTTAGGGTGTTTGCAAACCTGTAATGGCGCCTAAAATATAGCCTAGTGAAAATAAGATCCTAACATCCAGTAGGTGCTCCTCCTATTCTCAGGATTGTGGTTGAGCCAAATAGCGCACTAGGGTCACATATATGATATTTCTAAAAAAAAAAAAAGGATTGGGACAATCAATATTAAGTTGCATTTTTCTGTTACTGTTTACTGTGCTCCAGTAAATAATGGATAAAAAATAAAATCTGCAAAAAAAAAGTGAAATTTTGAAATTTCACCTCCACTTTTTTCTTTAATTTCTGTGAAACCTTTAAAGGGTTAACAAACTTTCTAAATGCTTTTTTGAATACCTTGAGGAGGAGGGTGCATTTTCTTAGATTGAGTCATTTATAGGGGAGGGGGGGTTTAACATATGTACCGTAAAGTCACGTCAGAACTGGACTGGTCCTTCAAAAAATCTGTGTTGCAAATTTTCTAGAAAATGTAAAAATTTGCTATAAAATTTAAGAGCCCCTTAATGTCCAAGAAAAAAGAATGTTTAAAAAATGCCACCATAAAGTAGACGTATGTTCATTATTTACTATTTTGTTGGATATGACTATCTGTCTTACATGCAGACATTAATAGACTAGCTTAAAAGGGGCAATGTTCCTTATTAGGGAGAGGCACCATGTAGGTATGTGGAGACTGATACACCATTAGTTGCTCCACTGAAATTTTAAATATATTCTAAAAGGCTATATCCAGTATGTGGAACTACAGAGTCCTAGCTCATTTTCCCATGAGCCTTTTAAAATATATTTTAATGGATTACACACATTTTTTACCAACTATTCTTTCCACAATGATGTAAAATACGACATTATTAGTATGTGTAGGCCACTTAATTTTTTCTAACAGTGGTAGTCCTCTTTGGACAAGCCATTTTCGTAAAAATTTATAAAAAAAATAAATAAAATAAAAAAAGTTGTCTCACCACAAACATTAGCTTTCAGCATGTAGGGAATGATAAATTGAACACTTTTTCCAAATATATTGCTTTGTGTTTTTTTTTGCTTTTGTTGAGAAGATAAGAGATTTTATCTTCTCTGAGTGCCCACAGGTTGGCATCTGAGTGCAAGTAGTAACGTCACCACAGGTTAGACTGCTGGCAGCTTGAGAACAGAGTGTGTTTTGCATAACAAACAAAGGAGACTAATTCCTTGTTTACTTTAGAGCTTCAGAACTCATAGATAAGATCTCCTGCTCTCATATCCGTGCAATTAGAAGAGCTGGGAATATGGAGCTGATATGCTAATCACTGCCATAGAACCACCCATAGCATAACCAGGAGGAGACTGGATGCATGAATCTAAAACTGCTTGTGGTTCTGAAACAGCATGATAAGACAACTCCTTTAAGATTAAGTTCGGATTTTAATGAGGAATTCAACACAGATTCTGCTTTGAATCCCTCGAAAAATGCCTCAATTTGCCTTGGATTTCTGCCGAGGAAACCATGTCAGACTTCTCCATCTGATGTTTGAAGCTGAAGCTCTGCAGATGAAGAGGTTGCTCTGCTCCACCAGCTGTAATATGCAAGTCCGTCTGCATATGGTACAGTTCCACTGCAGCACCATCAACAAGACATGGTGCCCACTGAAATCAATGACATGCCCGTGTTGTGCGGTAATGCGCGGCCAGGTCCTGCAGAGCTAGAGAGGCTCTTTGTAGCAAGTATTTACCCTGATAGATAAGGGCCTTAATTGGATGATTTCACCAATAGGATAATCTTCCTTTTTAAGAAACACTTGTACATCACTTTATGGGACTTAAAAGGATTTTTTCACCACGTTGTTTCACTGAGTTTTAGCAGTTTTGCACTCACTCTGTGTCCTCAGGCAGTGGGTGGTTCTACAGCCATAATGGGCATTTTCAGCTTCGAGTAAGCACAGGAGATTGTAAAAAAAAACGGATTCTGGCGCCAAAAGCAGTAAAAAAAACGTATTTGTGGCGAAAAATATATGAATTGCGCAAAAAATCATTAGCGGCCAAAGCATGATCATTTTATTACAAAAGGTACAAAAGAGGACACATCAGACACTTGTATGTAAATTTGATAAGATATAACCTTTGTTACACCCACTATAGGTGGGACTCGGGTCTCCTGGGAGGGTTTTCATTGAAAAATCGCGGCAAAAAACGCGCCAATAGACGTCCGGCGCTTTCCATAGACTCCTGAGTAAAATTTTCTGCCCGGCTCTGGCGTTTTTTAGAGCATGTTGCAAAATACGACCAGTAAAAAAAAACAAGCAGAAAAAAAGAAGCTCAAGTGTTAACAGCGGGAGGTTTTACAATAGAAGTCTATGGGAGATGATTACAGTCGTTTTTCCAGCGTTTTTAGAAAACGAAAAACGCTGAAAAAATTGAAGTTTTTCTGTGCAGTGTAGACATAGCTTTATGCAGACCCTGCAACAGCCCTGTCAGCGGACTTGTTCCCTTCTTGTAATGAACATGTGACATTTCTTAACAAAGACAACGCAATATCTTCTTTTTATCACATTGGTACTTGATGGCTAGCATTGATTAACCCCTTCAGTTCTGCATTCCATCCATGATTATGTACCTAGTTCTCTGGACACTTCTCATAAAGAAATATTGCATACCTACACTTAAAGGGGTTGTCCTGCTAAAAAGATTAGCTTTCAACATGCAGGGACCACTAAATGAAGACGTTTCCAAATATATTGCTTTGTTGTTTGTTTTTTGTTAAGGAGCTACAAATGATTCTATCACCTTCTGAGCTCTGTCCGGTTTCTCTAGTGACCGACCTGTGTACTCCTTCTTCCCTGCTGTTTGTTCTATCTGATAGCAGAGAGTGATGTCATCACACAGGTCATGGCCAGCACAGAACTTCGGACAGTGAGAGCTTGTTTGTTATCTGATCTTTCAGACAAAAGACAGTCATTTCTACTGTTTACTTTAGCTCAGCAGCTTCTCCTGTCCTGGTAGAAGGTCATTTAGTTAATCTAGACTAATAAACATAATAAACAGAGATGTATGAATACAGGAGCTCATATGCTAATTATATACAGCTTGACCAGGAAGTGACAGAGCAAAGCAGCATTATTTCATTCATGCATTCAATGAAATGATGAGATGAGACAAGCCCTTTAAGGGTCCGTCCACACAGCAGGGTTTTCAGACGGTTTTGAAAACTGACTTTCAACCATCCCCATAGACTTTAATCCATCCTGTCGTCTACACTGCACGGTTTTTCTACTGGACGAATTTTTACAGCGCCGGCGTTCCGAAAAACTCAGAACATGCACAATCTTCGGCCCGGTTATCGGACGGAAGCTGTGCTATTCGGTGATTAGGGGGGGCGTCCGAATTGGCGAACCGCAGACAGACCCGTCCCCCCAAAACCACAGAAAAGATGATAAAGTACAATAAAATACCTGTCGTATTAGGAGAATTTTTAAATTCTGCAAAGGCCTTTTGTGAATAAAACAAAATCTGCAATAATACTTATAGATGTTAATCTGTGTTACTTTATGTAACTGTTTTTTCTTTTCATTTTTATTACAGTTACAATAAAATCAGACACTGAGAAAGGTAAGTTTTAGTTTTCATGTATGTTTTATGTTGATGCGTATTTCACGTATACTGTATGTTATGTAATTTATGTATATAATGTTATATGTGTATGAATAATTCTAAGTTCTTGGGAATCCTTTATTAACCTGAATAGTTAGCACAGGTGGATACCAATTATATAATTCCCTCCCTGATTTCAGGATCTCTGCTTGCTGTCATTCAATATGAACTCTCATTTACTTCCAAAGAATCTAAATTGGTCCTGATCATGTGACACAGACACATGTATGAAAACTGTCTAGGTCTAAAACTCACTTTGTTGCTCATAGTAACCAATCAGAGCGCCTCTTTCATTTTTCCAGAGCACTATATGAAATGAAAGGAACACTCTGATTGGTTGCTATGGGCAACAAAGTGAGTTTTAGACCTAGACAGTTTTCATACATGTGGCCCATAGTCTCTTGTATAATGTAAGAGTAGCAAGACATGTACTCGTGATAAAACCATGACTACAACAGATTTTTATCCACTGGCAGCAACCTTTAAAGTGAACCTGTGGTGTAGTATTTGCTACCTCCTAAGAGCAGGATGTAATAAAATACTGATAGGACTGTTTAAGAGACAGTAGGAGTTGTGCGCATGCTCCCTATATACAGTGATTGACAGCTTTCCATGTATCCGTGTGTGTACAGAGCAAAATGTGTGTGGGTGGGGTTAGCAGTACTTTTAGTTTCACTTTTAAGATGTACTCTGCTTTTTACTTAGAAATTCAGCATCAAATCATATAAAACTATATATCACAGAGCTTAGCTTCTCTCCTCTGTCATATAACCCTATATATCACAGAGCTCAGCTCCTCTCCTCTATCATATAACCCTATATATCACAGAGCTCAGCTTCTCTCCTCTGTCATATAACCCTATATATCACAGAGCTCAGCTCCTCTCCTCTGTCATATAACCCTATATATCGCAGAGCTCAGCTTCTCTTCCTCTATCATATAACCCTATACATCACAGAGCTCAGCTCCTCTCCCTCTACCATATAACCCTATATATCACATAGCTCAGCTTCACTCCCTCTACCATATAACCCTATATATCACATAGCTCAGCTTCTCTCCCGCTACCATAGAACCCTATATGTCACAGAGCTCAGCTTCTCTCGATATACCATATGACACTATATATCACAGAGCTCAGCTTCTCTCCTATCATATAACCCTATATATCAGAGTTCAGCTTCTCTCCTTTATCATATAATCCTATATATCACAGAGCTCAGATTCTCTCCCTCTTTTATATAACCTATATATCACAGAGCTCAGATTCTCTCCCTCTTTTATATAACCTATATATCACAGAGCTCAGCTCCTCTCCTCCATCATATAATCCTATATAGCACAGAGCTCAGCTTCTCTCCTCTATCATATAACCCTATATATCACAGAGCTCAACTCTTCTCTTCTATCATATAACCCTATATATCACAGAGCTCATCTCTTCTCCTCTATCATATAACCCTATATATCACAGAGCTCAGCTCCTCTCCTCTATCATATAACCCTATATATCACAGAGCTCAGCTTCTCTCCTCTATCATATTACCCAATATATCACAGAGCTCAGCTTCTCTCCTTTATCATATAACCCTATATATCACAGATCTCAATTTCTTTCCCTCTCTCATAAAGCACTATATATCACAAAGCTCAGCTTCTCTCCCTCTGTCACATCATGCTCTCAGATAAACCTGACAAGTTCCTTTTAAGGTTTCCTATTCAGTGACTGCAAGCAGAGATCTTGATAGCAGTGTCGGACTGGGGGGTCTGGGGCCCACAGGGGAGTTGATCTCGGGGGCCCACCCTACTGTACATGAAAATATTACCGGCCGCTCGGACATAAATGCGACCATTTTACCACATAATATAATCGTCAAAACAGAACTGTATTGTGTAGTACAATAGCAAGTTAGTCACACATTTGTCAGTCTAACATATCATAGACACAGGGCTAAGTAGCTCCATCCATATCCCCCTCCACCCACATACAATATCCTCCTCCACATTTCCCTTGGTCCCGCTCCTCACCACCTTCAAAAATACACACCAGCAAGAAAGTAGAAGTGTAGCTCCTATCACAGGGTCAGGTGTTCCCTCTTTTACAGTCAGGGACACTTGTCCTCTGCCACTATACTCACACAGATATAACCTACACCACCGCCATATAGAGATCGCATAGAGGTCAGACACCAGCTCAGGTATAACCTACAACACTGCCATATGGAGACCACATAGAGGTCAGACACCAGCTCAGGTATAACCTACAACACCACCATATAGAGACCACATAGAGGTCAGACACCAGCTCAGGTATAACCTACAACACCACCATATAGAGACCACATAGTGGTCAGACACCAGCTCAGGTATAACCTACAACACCGCCATATAGAGAACATAGTGATCAGACACCAGCTCAGGTCACATCACATTACAGTGAATACAGCACTGATCCAATATAGAAGTGAAATAACCCCTGAAATCAGGGACTCACCGGAGACGTCGTTCTCTTCTCTTATGAGCCGTTCTTATTCCCTTTTCTTCTGCATCCATTCCACGCCGCCATGAGGACTTGTCCCGGCCACCACTCAACCCTGCAGCAATTACACACAAATATCTTAGAATCCTCAATTTTCCAGCACCTCTTTACCTATTCCCACCTCTGTACAAACTTCACAGGGGTGGGAGAGCGGGTACAAACCATAACTTAGAGGCCTAGTATCCTAAGGGGCTGAAAGGTGGGGAGAGGACTAACCCTCTGGAGATAATGCTACAACTATGGGCTGCTGCCCTCTCAATTATATTACCGGGTACGTAGGCAAATGGGCAAGGCCCCAAGTAACTAGATAGGCCCTATTTAGGTAGGTAGACCCCCGCTGGATAAGTTGGTAGGCCAACCCCAAATAGGTTGTTGTGTACCTAGCCACGGGTGGGTAGGTAAGTGGCCCCCAGTTAGATAAGCAGGGCCCAGTTAGGCAAGTTGATAGGCTACAGTTAGGTTGGTGGACCCCAGTTAGGTAGGCTGTAGGTAGGTGTTGGTGAGTCCCAGTTAGTTAGGCTGTAGGTAGGTGCTTTCCCCCAGTTAGGTAAGCTGTAGGTAGTTAGGGTCCCCTTTATATAGGCTGCAAGCAGTTAGGGACCCCCCTTTAGGTAGTATACAGGCAGGGCTTCCTTTAGGTAGTATACAGTCAGTAAGGGGCCTCCTTTAGGTAGTATACAGGCAGTTACGGGTCTCCTTTAGGTAGTATACAGGCAGTTAGGGGTCTCCTTTAGGTAGTATACAGGCAGTTAGGGGTCTCCTTTAGGTAGTATACAGGCAGTTACGGGTCTCCTTTAGGTAGTATACAGGCAGTTCGGGCCCCTTTAGGTAGTATACAGGCAGTTACGGGTCTCCTTTAGGTAGTATACAGGCAGTTAGGGGTCTCCTTTAGCTAGTGTGCAGGAAGTCAGGGCCCCCCTTTAGCTAGTGTGCAGGAAGTCAGGGCCCCCTTTAGCTAGTGTGCAGGTAGTCAGGGTCCCCTTTAGTTTGTAGGTAGTCAGGGCCCCCTGTAGACAGTCAGGGCCCCCCCCCCTCCCCCTGTAGACAGTCAGGGCCCCCCCCCTCCCCCTGTAGACAGTCAGGGCCCCGCCCTCCCCCTGTAGACAGTCGGGGGCCCCCCCTCCCTGTAGACAGTCGGGGCCACCACCCCCCCTGTAGACAGTCGGGGCCACCACCCACCCTGTAGACAGTCAGGGACCCTTTAGGTAATCAGGGCCCCCCTTTAGCCAGGGCCCCCCCCCCCTTTTAGGTAGCCAGGGCCCCCCATTAGGTAGTTAAAAAAAAAAAAAAACAGCCAGCCACTCACCTGACTCCCGCTCCGAGCTCCCCGCCGGCTCCTGTCGCCCTGCATAGGCGGCGCGGTGATGTGACGTCACCGCGCCGCCTACATCACTGCTAGGGGCCGGCGCCTGGCAGGCTGAATGCCTAACGCCTTCAGCCTGCCAGGGAGATCAGCGGAGCGCAGCGCTAGTGGCGCTGTGCTCCACTGACACCACGCAGCCCCGGGAGTCGGGACATTAGTCCCCAACTCCCGGGCCGGTTTCTGAGTGCTCGGGACGCGGGCCCGGGCGTTCAGTGACCGGATGTGGCGGCCGGGCCCTGGGGAGCGACGGCACTGCCTCCGGGGCCCACAGCGGCTCAGGGCCCACCCCCCGGCGGCCCAGTCTGAGCCTGCTTGAAAATGATGCAAAAAGTGTACTAAAACTGTTCTTTTGATCATACAATAGATATCTATTATTTACTTATATTGCACAGCACCTTTAAAGGAGCCATGAACATAGAAAATGCACACAAAGATAAAACTACTATCCTAGCACTTCCTGCCATAATCTCTTCTTTTCCTTTTATCCTATTTGGTCCGTGTGTCCTTTGTCTGGAGCAGGAGCCTCCCCTCCACCCTGTCTGCAGTAGCACAAAAAGTGTCACCTAAATACCGGAGGGGACATGGTCCATACAGTTAGTCCATAAGAGCTATTACTATGGACAGGATTGTGGTCCACAGCACTGGTATAAATGATGCATAGGAGCAGAATGTTTTTGACACGTGAATACTAGAAAATTATATGATATCCTATTATAAGCAAGAATAAAAATTGGACAACCTCATGAACCCTCATGTTTGTTTTTTATTCCCTATTTTCCAAGACCCACAACTTTTTTATTTTTTTATTTTCCCATCTAGATAGCTATATGTAAATTTGTTTTTTTTTGCGAGACCAGATGTATTTTTAAAAAATGTACAAGCACACTGGCCATTCAAGTGAGGATCTTAATGAGTTGAATTCCTTGTTAAAATCTGTTGTTTGAACTTGCCCTTTGTGGGGGTGGAACATGGAAAAAAAAATGCAATTGTGTCATCCTGGGGAGGAGGGTTTTGTTTTTATGGCATTTACTGTGCAGTATACATGACAGTATCTTTTTTTCTGCAGGTCTGTATAACACCAGCGATCCCAAATTTGTACAGCTTTTTTTAGGTTTTACTCCTAAAGATATATATATATATAATCGCTTTAACCCCTTAAGCCGAACGCCTGAAAAGTAGTTATTGACCAGAACATTTTTTAGTTTTTGCCTCCTTGCGTTTCAACAGTTGTAACTTTATTTTTTCAATGACGCAGTTTGTATGAGGCCTCGTTTTATTCGAGACAAGTTGTACTTTATGGGGGAATAGTTTAAGTTGACTTATAAATAATTGCAGAATTTTTTTTTTCATTTTATTTTTTTACACCATTCACATTTCATACTTAACTTGTTAGATTAATTCTACACGTTATTACGGTCGTGTGGATACCTAATGTGTAGGTTTTTGTGTGTAATGTATGCACAATTATTTTTTATTAAATATTTATTTTTATTTTATTTATTTTTTTATTCTTTTTTTTACACTTTTTATGTTTTTTTTACTTTTTTTATTTTTTAAATCCCATGAAGGGAGAACTGGTTTACCTCTTTTTTTCACTTAGTAATGTATTAGCATATTCATATATGCCAATACATTCTAATCTGTGACAGTCTGACACAGGCAGTGATCAGGACAGCACACAGTGTACGCTGATCACTGGCTTCTTACACAGACAGCCCTGGGGCTACTCTAGGTCCCCAGGGATGACTGTGCAGCCGTTCCCCGGGCTCTGTCGGGTCAGCGGGTGCTCGGATCACCCAACAGCAGGGAAACCCTTTGACTGCGCTGCAGTGACAATTCGCCGCAATCAAAGGGTTAAAGTACCGGGGAGCGGATGTTTCCTTGGTGCTCATAGGAGATACTCTGGGATCAGGGCTGTGTAGTTCAGCCCCGATCTCAGCGCTGCTGCGTGCCGGGAGCCGCAAACTCCGATGTCTGCAGAGACGCCAAAAGACGTCGCTGTTGTTTTTTTGGGCTCAAGTGTAGTTTTTATTGCTACCTTTTGGGTTATAGGCGACTTTTTGATCACTGTTTGTTCAAATGTTTTAGGGACGTAACTTGACTAAAATACACACTTTTGCCGTTGTTGGTATTTTTTTCTTTCATATGGTGTTCACTATATGGGATAAATATTATATTTTTCTATAAATCACACTTTTATGGACACGCTGATACCAATTATGTTTAACTTTTTCTTTACAATATGTGTAATGGTAAAAAGGGCATTTTAAACTTAATTTTTTTTTTGTATTTTTACTTTTTTTTTTTTCAGCTTGTACTTGACCTCTATAGGGCGTGATGGCTTGTACAGTGTTCTGCAATACAGTAGTACTGCAGAATAGCATTCTAATATGGCTATCCCATTAAACCCGGTCTCAGGCAAGATGTCACAGGAGCACTGAGATGACTCGATATGAAGAGAATCGACGGCACACCTTTAGGTAGCTTTGAAGAATTTATTTGATAATTACAACAAAGAAGATGCTCTGCTTATGTATCTATAACCACACATGGAGAATTAACTTCTTCTTTGTTGCAATTGTCAAAGAAATACTTCAAAGCTACCTAAAGGTGTGCCATGGATTCTCTTCAGATTGAGGACTTTTCCACTGAGCACCTGACTCCCACACCACCAGCATACATTGTCTACAGCACTGAGATGACTGCTATGGAGGCCTCCATCAGTCCCCCATTTGCTGTGATACCCGGTCAGAATCCCGCAATTGCGCTGCAAAGTTGTTAAATGGGGTCACAACAGTTTACAACCCTGTTTTCTAATCATGTAGATGCTGCTGTTGTGTTTGCTTCAGCATCTAAATGGTAAAATGGAATTGGATCTTCGATCGCCGCTGCTAGCGAATGGTCCTATATCTAATTTAAAGCTGTTGTCTGAGGCAACTGTATGTTATATATGCGAGATAGAGAAAGAGGCCAAACTACCATTCTAGAGGTTGTCTATGCTTAAAGTAGAGCGTTAAACTACTGTGGGGAGATCTGTTTTACTGACTTAATCTTTTTTGCCTTTTCTTTTTAGCTGTCTATCTAGTGTTTTTTCATCTACTTTTTATAATGTTTGTGTGGTCCTATTGGAAGACTATATTTTCCTGCCCAGCTAATCCATCCAAAGAGGTAAGGTCCTTAAATGATCTGTGTATGGTGTCCAAGGGGCCTTACTTTCTTTAAAACCTGGACCGCCTTGTTGTTTCTGTTGTTACATTTCAAACGTCTAAGGGGGCCGTTTACACGGCACAGTACAAATACCGGTCAGTTTATCCGACCAGTATTTGTCCTGTTTTCGTACCATGCACACGGCTGCGGGAGGACGACTTTTCTCCGCGGTTAGCTGAAAAAAGCCCTCCCCCCTTCTCATAGGCATGTTCAAATTCCGTCTGAAAACCGGACAGAAGAATGAACATGTTCTATGTTTTCCGGACCGCTGCACAGATTTTCCATTAAGGTCCGTGTAAAAGTTTTTCAGGTGGTTTGCAACCGGTTTTCACAACCGAGAACCGGCTGAAAAACCTGCCGTGGGGACATGGCCTAAGAAATGTTATCTTTACGGGAGTTAGATTATAGTTTAACAAAATTACTGAAAACTGTAATATTCTTTCCAATTCATGAGATGTAATGTTATATACACTGCTCAAAAAAATAAAGGGAGCAATTAAACAATACAACGTACATCTAAGTCAATCGTACTTCTGTGAAATCAACACGTTCAGAGTAGACAATGATTGTGAATCAATTTCTCCTGTTATTGTACAAATGCAACAGACAACAAGTAGAAATAATAGGCAATCAGCAAGACAACCCCTATAAAGGAGAGGTTCTGTAGGTGGTGACCACAGACCATTTCTCTGTTGTTATCCTTTTTGACTGTTGTTTTGTTCACTTTTGCATTTTGTCATTGCTCTCATCCCTAGAGGTAGCATGAGGCAGTGTCTACAACCCACAGAAGTTGCTCGGGTAGTGCAGCTTATGCAGGATGGCACATCAATGCGAGGTGTGACAGGAAGGTCAGCTGTGTCTGTCAGCACAGTGTCCAGAGCATGGAACAGATACCAGGAGACCAGAGACTTGAGGGGGTTGTCGGACGGTAACAACTCAGCAGCAGGATCACTACCTCCTCTTTTGTGTAAGGAGGAGCAGTGGCAGAGCCCTGCAACATGACCTCCAGCAGCCACTAATATCCATGTGTCTGCTTCATCTGTCAGGAACAGACTCCATGAGGTTGTTATGAGGGCCCGAGGTCCACAAGTCAGTGTTGTGCTTACAGCCCAAAACCGAGCAGGGTGATTGGTATTTGCCAGAGAACACCAAGATTGGCAGATTCGACATTTGCGCCCTGTGCTCTTCACCGATGAGAGCAGGTTCACACTGAGCACTTGACAGACGTGACAGCGTCTGGAGACGCTGTGGAGAACGTTTTGCTAAATGCAACATCCTTTAGCATGACTGGTTTGGCAGTGGGTCAGTAATGGTGTGGAGAGGCATGTCTTTGGAGGACCACACAGCCCCCCATGTGCTAGCCAGAAATGCAGTGCGACCTGATGCATAACAATGCTAGTCCTCATGTGGCTGAATTGTCAGCAGTTCTGGATGTTGAAGGCATTGATGCAATGGACTGGACTGCCAGTTCCTCAGACTTGAATCCAATCGAGCACATCTGGGACATCGTATCTGGTTCCATTCAACAAAGCCCCATCGCACTACTGTACAGGAGTTGACTGATGCTTTACTCCAGATCTGGAAGGAGATACCTCAGCAGAACATCCGCCGTCTCACCAGGAGCATGCACAGGTGTTGTAGGGAGGTCATAAAGGCACGTGGAGGACACACACACTACTGAGCCTCATTTCCTTGTCTTGAGGCATTTCCACTGAAGTTGGATCAGCCTGAAATTGATTTTTCACTTCGATTTTGAATATCATTCCAAATCGAGACCTCCATTTTGATTGATCACCAGGGCATCAAATATTTTACCCAGAGTGTGTGTGTGTGTGTGTGAAATATATATATATATATATATATATATATAAATAATATTATAAATATATATATATAATATATATATATATATATATAATAATATATATATATTGCAAGTTTTCCCACCTACAAAAAATGGAGGTCTGTAATTTTTATCGTAAGTATACTTTAACTGTGAGAGACCGAATCTACAAATAAATCCTGAAAATCATTGTATGAATTATAAATAATGAATTTGCATTTTATTGCATGAAATAAGTATTTGATCACCTTCCAACCAGCAATAATTCTTGTTCTCACATACCTGTTAGTTTTTCTTTAAAAAGCCCTCCTACACTTATCATTGTACTCGTTTGACTTATGTATTGTATGTAACCCCCTCGAATGTACAGTTCCCTGGAATCAATGGCACTTTAAAATATATAATAATAATACTCTGCACTCATTACCTGTGTTAATTGCACCTGTTTGAACTCGTTACCTGTATAAAAGACACCTGTCCACACACACAATCACACTCCAACCTCTCCATCATGGCCAGGAAAAAAAGCTGTCTAAGGACACCAGGGACAAAACTGTAGAGCTTAACAAGGCTGGGATGGGCTACAGGACAATAGGCAAGCAGCTCGGTGAGAAGGCAACAACTGTTGGCACAATTATTAGAGAATGGAAGAAACACAAGATGTCAATCTTACTCTGAAGATGGGACTCCATTCTTTGTATGTGGGAAAACTTCTAAAATCGCCAGTGTATCAAATATTTATTTTCCCCACTGTATGTTCTCTTGGCAGCTGGCATGTACCTACTGACCTCTAGCCCGCCGCTTACTGTGTTAATAGAAGCGGTTTATGTCTCCTGTATATAAGCAGGTGGTGCTCCATCTGTATTGACATAACTTAATCTGTGCCTCTGACACAGTCCATGTTTGCCTTCTCTGGTTGCCAGCCTAATGTTATCTTGTGTCTTTACTTTAGTTTTGTTTATCCAAGTCTGACAAGGAGTTGTACGAGAAGGAGGAGCGGCAAGAATACCAGCAGGAAATCCTTAGAAGAGCTGCTAAAGACTTGCCTATCTATACCACCACAGCTACGAAAGGTGAGGCTTCTTATGCATGTACAATGTTAGCCACACTCTGTACAGCATTATAGCTGTACCACCAGGTGCTATAGTCCACACTGCTACATGTCTATTGGAAAAGATGCCTAAAGGGAACCTGTGAGGTGGTTTATGCTGTGTGATCTGTGAGCAGGATGTGATACCAGGAGAGAAGCTGATCTCTGTAATATATAGGGTTATATGATAGAGGGAGAGGAGCTGAGCTCTGTCATATAACCCTATATATCACAGAGCTCAGCTTCTCTCCTCTATCATATAACCCTACATATCACAGAGCTCAGCTTCTCTCCCCCTCTCATATTACCCTATATATCACAGAGCTTAGCTTCTCTCCCTCTATCATATAACCCTATATATCACAGAGCTCAGCTCCTCTCCTCTATCATACAACCCTATATATTAGAGCTCAGCTGCTTACCCACTAGCATATAACCCTATATATCACAGAGCTCAGCTTTTCTCCTCTATCAGATAACCCTATATATCACAGAGCTCAGCTTCTCTCCCTCTATCATATAACCCTATATATCACAGAGCTCAGCTTCTCTCCTCTATCATATAACCCTACATATCACAGAGCTCAGCTTCTCTCCCTCTATCATATAAACCTATATATCACAGAGCTTAGCTTCTCTCCCTCTATCATATAACCCTATATATCACAGAGCTCAGCTCCTCTCCTCTATCATATAACCCTATATATTAGAGCTCAGCTTCTCTCCCTCTATCATATAACCCTATATATCACAGAGCTCAGCTTTTCTCCTCTATCAGATAACCCTATATATCACAGAGCTCAGCTTCTCTCCTCTATCATATAACCCTATATATCACAGAGCGCAGCTCCTCTCATCTATCATATAACCCTATATATCACATAGCTCAGCTTCTCTCCCTCTATCATATAACCCTATATATCACAGGGCTCAGCTTCTCTCCCTCTATTATATAACCGTATATATGACAGAGCTCAGCTCCTCTCCTCTACTATATAACCCCATATAGCCCAGAGCTCAGCTTCTCTCCCTTATCATATAACCCTATATATCACATAGCTCAGCTTCTCTCCTCTATCATATAACCCTATATATCACAGAGCTCAGCTTCTCTCCTCTATCATATAACCCTATATATCACAGAGCTCAGCTTCTCTCCTCTATCATATAATCCTATGTATCGCAGAGCTCAGCTCTGTCATATCCTGCTCTATGATAGGGTATGCATAAGCCATCTGACAGGTTCACATTAGGTTCAGTAATAATCCACAAACAGGTCATTTACAGGTTTGTTGGGAAAACAAGAGTGAAGGGTAAATTCTAGGGCTCTAATTCCATCACAAGAAGGTCCTAGGTGGGCTGGTGTGCATTGGTATATCTGTTTCACTCTAAGAAAACAGGATTTGCGCTTTCCTATACAGATAGATGCTTTATGGAAAGGATACCAAACAGTGTGTTTACGTATCTCCATTGGGAGTCATTGGGGAAAATGTGCTACTGTATTATAATGGCATAAGTTACAGCCTCCTGTATACATCTTTCTTTTGCAGCCCACCTAAGCTTAGTCCTTGTTGCTTTGGCCCATGTTCGCCTTTGAATTTGACTTGCTTGCTGCAAAAAAAAAAAAAAAAATAGAAAGCTCGTAGTTGCCCACTCCTCCCCATTGGCCACTCCTCCATTCCAGTTTTTGTTCTCTCCGGTCTTCTGTTTTCTTTCTTCTACTTCTGAACAGGGAGATCACTGCTGCAGCCGCTGATTGGCTGCAGTGGTCACATGCCTATGCTTACAAACTGTGATGTAAGCAGAGGCACGTGACTGCTCTGGCCAATCAGCGGCTGCAGTAATGACATCCCTTTTTAGAAGAAGGAGACCCAGCGCTGGAACCGAGGAGCGGTTATTGGACCACAAGAAGCTTTCTATTCATTTTTTAAAGGAACTGGACAACCCCTTCAATAAAGCAGGAATTAAAAAAAATAATAATATAAAACAAGCAGAAAGCGTTGTCTGTAAGAATACTATGATCTATCACAAACCTTTGGGTCAGAATTATGGGCAGCCCAGATAGATTAAAAATATGGAAATATTGCTGTTGCGTGTGGATTTTGTTTCTCTGGTACTTTTTCAATGATAAATCTGCTCCGAGGCATGCAGACCAGAGTTGTCACAGGCTATGTTTTCTGTTGCTAAGCAGCACAATGGCGTTTCCCTGATAAGTGTAACTGTTGTCAGACTGTGCTCCCCTATGGAAGGCAAGCAGTCTATGGGGCCAATTTCTTCTCCTAGTAGCCAAAAAAGCACAAAAAATACTGTAATAGGATAAATAGTAGAATACACCGAACACATAGGGCCTCATTTATCAAAACTGTCTAAGAATAAAACTGTCCTTGTTGCCCATAGCAACCAATCACAGCTCTGCTTTCATATTTTAAGCTGATCTGGAAAGATGAAAGCTGGGTTCTGATTGGTTGCTGTGGGCAAGAAGGACAATTTTATTCTCTGGGTATGTTCACACAGCGTATTGCGGCGCGTATTGTACATGCCACAATACGCCTTGCATTTTTGAAGTATGAGCTTGCCAGCACGTACTTATATAGTTGCATAGTTTGTAAGGCCAAAAAGACAGTCGTTGATCCAGTTCAGCCTATTGTACTAAAGTGTTTATCCAGAGGAAGGCAAAACCCCCATGACGCAGAAGCCAATTGTCCTCATTTTAGGGAAAAATTCCTTCCCGACTCCAATCTGGCAATCGGAAAAATCCCTGGATCAGCGAACCTTCCCCAGAGTCCTAGTCACTATAACTTGTTATATTATTTTACTCTAGAAATGCACCCAAACCCTTGTTCAACTCTGTTCGTGAATTCACCATGACAAGTTCCTCTGGCAGAGAGTTCCACAGTCTCACCGCTCTAACAGTAAAGAATCCCTTTCTATGTTTATGTAGAAACTTTCTTTTCTCAAGACATAGAGGATGCCCCCTTCCTCTAGATACAGCCCTGGGTATAAATAAATCTTGGGAGAGATCTCTATATTAACCTTTGATATATTTAAACATTTATTATGTCCCCCCCCCGAAGCCGTCTTTTCTCTAAACTAAATAACCCTAATCTTGCTAATCTTTCTGGGTATTGTAGTCCTTCCAGTCCTTTTATTATTTTTGTCGCCCGCCATTGTACCTGTTCAAGCTTTTCAATGTCTTTCCTGTGCACTGGTGCCCAAAACTGTACACAATTCTAAAGCACAGGGGGGCCAGTCCCATTCACTTCTATTATCCCCATGTCACGCGTCGGGGAAGACGGGCCTAAATCATAGCTCTCTATGAAATAATCCAGCAAAATATGCCCCACAATTACGCCGTGTGAACATGCCCTTAGACGGTGTTGATAAATAAGGCCTATAGTTTATGAGCGAAGTGTATTCATGAGGACAGCAGCCGTCATACACTTTGAGGCCGGCAGAGGAGTGCGCTTATTATACATTGGACTCCTACCCTGTTTCCCTGAAAATAAGACAGTGTCTTATATTAAAGGGGTTTTGCCACAAAGTAAAATCGATGTGGCAAATTTATAAATTAAATAATAAA
Organism: Phyllomedusa bahiana; assembly: GCA_025379985.1. Classification (NCBI taxonomy): domain Eukaryota; kingdom Metazoa; phylum Chordata; class Amphibia; order Anura; family Hylidae; genus Phyllomedusa; species Phyllomedusa bahiana. The sequence goes on from JAODAL010002028.1 coordinate 87,440, forward strand.
CATTTTTACCATTCATTATTATTAAAAATTCTGGACTGTTTTTGTTTTAGCTGCTCCTTTAGTGATCCATTGTTTACAGCACGTCTCCAGGGGATACGACCAGGGCTGAAAGCTCATCAGTCCTGGTCGCACGTGCTCAGACATCACCTCTCCTCACAGGCAGCTACTGGGTTCAAACCCCAGGTGCTGTCACTCTACTCCCGTCCTCTGTGCTCCTTAGTAATTAGTCAAACAGTGCAAATAAATAAAAAGAAACCTCAATCAGGTATGTGCATTGAGAAAGAGAAAAAAAATCCACAGGTTTGGTTCCTGCAGGGATTTGAACCTAGGACCCTTGTGCCTGGAGGCAAAAACTTTACCTCTGAGCTACAGTGTAGCTAGTTACAATTCTACACATAAACAGACCTTTATTTGACTACGGAGAGGAAAGGCCTGGCGATGTCATCCTGCTGGGTCACATGATATGCAGACAAATTACACACGCCCCCTTCTGAGCACACAGCTGAAGAGCTGGATACAGGAGGTATGAAATGAGATTGTGGCAAAACCCCTTTAATTTTTGCTCCTAAAGACGAGCAAAGACTTATCTTTAGGGGATGTCTTCTTTTTTAAGAACAAGAATTCACATTTATTGTTGAACAAAAAAATCAACGTATTAATATACTGTAGTGATTTCATCAGCATAAGCAGCCAAACTCTGAATTGCATAAAAAAAATGCACTAGGTCTTATTTTCGGGGGATGTCTTATTTTCGAGGAAACCGGGTATATGTGAACATATTTTCTAATCTGTCCTATTAATATCATAATGTTTTTTCTTTTATTTCGGCTAATGAGAGAGGAGATTTGTGCATACACTGTGCTGCCCTAGCATGGGGTGACAGTCTGATGACAGATCTGCATTACAGAGGTTTTCCATTTTTAGAAAATGGCGTCAACCAGTCAGAGGATTTTAAAATAGAAGAAGAAAAAAACAACTCGACCCCATTCCGGTGCTGCCACAGGAGGTGTGGTCTTGTGACAATGCAGCCAATCACGGGCCTCAGTGATCACATGATCCAGGAAGAATTCCGTTTTTTTTTTTTGTTGTTGTTTTTTTTAAACACCCAGGCTGCCTGACCAGCTTTTTTCTAAAAATGGAAAACCCCTTTAAATAATAGACAATTTTCATGCTTCAAAGATATAAAGTTTAAAATAAATGACAAGGAGTCAGAGTGATTTACTAGGCAGCTGGTATGGTTGGATATCTAGGTCACTCCTTTCTAGGTTTTATCATCTTTGTCTGTGTATGCCACAAGGACCGTATAGACGGGTTTGGGGGAAACCTTTTATTTCGTCCCTGTCCCCGAATCCTTTGGTGGGGGCGGGCGCTTTTTTCATACCTTTTTTGTTTGTGTTGTGATGGAAACACATGCCCTTTCTGTCTCGGCTTGGGGTGTGTGTACATTTTGTTCTCTGAAGACCTAATGAATGAAGTTGGTGATCGAGGACATGTGCGTGCATTTGAATACTAAAGCCATGGCTAGAAATAATACAACTGTAGTGATAATTGCTGAACCCTCGCAGCAGCCAGTGCTGGAAGTGGTTTTTTTTTTTAGGAGTAAAATCAGATTTTTTTTGAAAAAAATCTGAGAGCATAAGGCCCCAATTTTTCATGAAAACCAGGGAGTCCCCGCGACATAAACCAATCCCCTTAGTGAATTTACAGTCGGAAAACAGTGAAGTAAGGGGTTTCAGTAGTGACTGGGAGCTAAAAAGGGAATTTGCTTTAAAAAGGAAATACTGTTTTCCCCAAAATAAGACAGTGTCTTATATTTAAATTTTTTTTCCTAAAGCGAGCTAGGGCTTGTTTCCACGAGTTTTTTGATCCGTTTTTCGGATCCCCAGAAAGGGGTTAAAAATGTGTGTGTTAAAAATTGTTTTAATGGCAAAAGCAATCGCTGTTTTTCCCACGGGGACGGGGTTTTCGCTTTTTTGGGGGGTCCTCCTGCGTTTTTTGATCCGGGTTTTTAAGAATTGACATGTCATTTTTTGCGTTTTTACGAATTTGGGGGGCCCCCAGGGAATAATGGGTCCGCTTTTGGCACTTTTCCAAAAGCGCTCCCCACTCCCGGGGACGTTCAGCGGTGTTTGCATCCTGAAAAAGGGATGCGAAAAGGCAGTTTGGGCCGGAGGGGCATCGGCGGTGGCGGGTTGGGCTGGAGGCGGGGCCGGCGGCTGGATGGACGGGGGGCCGGCGGGGGGATGGACGGGGGCCCTCGGCGGTGGAGGCGGGACCGGCTGGAGGACGGGGCCACGGCGGCTGGATGGACGGGGCACGGCCGGTGGGTGGGCGGGGCCTCGGCGGTGGGAGGCGGGGCCCCCGGCTGGATGGGACGGGGCTCGGCGGGGTGGGTGGAGGGGCATCGGGCGGCTGGATGGGGACGGGACGGGGTGACCCTCGGCTGGATGGCGGGGCATCGGCGGTGGTAGGGCAAGCGGCTGGATGGACAGGGGGGATCAGGGGGTTAAGCAACGGGCTGGATGGACGGAAGCATCGGCGGTTGGAAGGGAGGGCTCCGGGGGTGGATGGTCGGACGGGGGATCGCGGTAAGCGGGGCCCGGAGGGATGGACGGGGGAAAACGGCGGCTGGGGAAAGGGGAGGGCTGCAGGGGGATGGGTGGCTGGAAGGGGTGAGGTGCTGCAGGGGGGATGGGTGGGTGGACGGGGGAGGTGCTGCCGGGGGGTTTGGGTGGGGTGGCTGGACGGTGAGGTGCTGCAGGAGGGATTGGGTGGCTGGACGGTGAGGTTTCTGCAGGGGGGTTTGGGTGGCTTGGGTGGACAGGGGTAGGTGCGCGGGATGGCGGGGGATGGGGGTGGACAGGTGAGGTCTGCAGGGGGGGTGGGGGCTGGCTGGACAGGGGAAGGTTGGGGAGGGGGGGATGGAGGGCTGGCGGGTGGACAGGGGTGGTGCTGCAGGGGGTGGGTGGCTGGTGGGGCAGGTAGGGGTGCGGGGGGGTGGGGGGGGCTGGCGGCTGGGCAGGTGGGTTCTGCAGGGGGTGGGCTGGTGGGGACAGGTGGGTCGCAGGAGGAAAGGTGGCTGGCTGGACAGGTAGGTGCTGCGGGGATGGTGGCTGGCTGGCTGGACAGGTGAGGTGTCAGGGGGGGATGGATGGTGGCTGGACGGTGAGGTGCTGCAGGGGGAGGGGGGGCTGGTGGGTGGGGCAGGGCCCCGGGGGAAAAGCGGCGGCTGGAAAAGGGGGGCGGGGCATCGGGGCTGGACAGGTGAGGGGCTGCAGGGGGATGGAGGGGGGGCCGGGGCATGAGGTGCTGCAGGGGGATGGATGGTGGTGGCGGTGGCAGGTAGGTCTGCAGGGGGTGGATGGCTGGCGGACGGTGAGGTGCTGCAGGGGATGGCTGGCTGGCGGGGTGGGGTGCTGCGGGAGGGGGGTGGCGGGCGGGACAGGTGAGGGTGTGGGGGGGATGGATGGTGGCTGGGACGGTGAGGTGGCTGCAGGGGGATGAATGGATGGCTGACTGGACAGGTGAGGTGCTGCAGGGGGATGGATGGCTGGCCGGGGAGGTGAATTGCTGCGGGAGGAGGGGGGGGGAGAAGGGAAATTTATTGTTGAACAAAACTCAACATGTTTTAAATATATGTTGATTTCATCAAAAAACCTCAGCATAAGCAGCCAAATCTGAATTTCATAACTAAAAATGAAAATTTTTTATTTTCTTTTTTTTTCAGGGAAACAGGGTAGAAGAATGTGTCTTGGACAGGTGTGGTCCTGTTTTTTGGGGGGGACAAGACATTGGACAACTCCTTCTAGGCCAGAAGACAGTCTTCTTTGTTATACAAATGTGGATTTCCTCATTTCAGACCCTGTTGTGGAGTCCCAAAAGTTCTGAGCGTCTTTTCCATTATGACTGATTCAGGGACAGAGAAGGGGACTAGCTTAGCTAATGAACTGAGCCAGAAAGCCAGCTCCTTTATATACAAAGAAGCGCTCTGCCACCGGGGCCCATGTCTGAATGTCACAGCTTACAGAAAAACGCTCAAAAAACCTTTTCAAGCCATGCCGAGGACAGAGGCCGGCTGTACGTGAAAATTAAGAAAAAATTAACTTGTTAGTAAATTTATTTTTTTTTTACTTTTTTGCAAAAAAAACAAGAGTATTTGTCTAGTGTCGGAAGCCCCTTTTCAATCACGAGCTGCAGGTTACTCGAAAGTACTTCACAATCCTCTCTAAATTTGACCATTGACTTGTGAAAGCTCCTCAAAGGCAGCTCTATTTCTATTCTGTAGCACTGTCAACTCCCCTCAAAAATGAGGGGGGTTGACACGGGTTACATCCTTGTCCTTTGCATCGCCCACACCCCCGTGTTAACAGTGGAGAATTGAGTATTGCTTGACTTGTAGTGCCCTGCAATGTGACTTTAAAGGGCTTGCCAGCTCCCTTTCCCCCAATGAATAATAGCCAATGGTAGCTGGGCTCAAAGATTTCTTTTGGGTACACACAGAAGACCCCTGGACTTTGGCACGGAGCTCTGCCCGGCCGTAAGGGTTAGCAAGAAAACTAGTAACAAATGCCTTCTCAAAAGGGGGGGTCATCTCATTACCCCGATTCTCTTCCCTCGCCGTTTTCTTGGTTTTAAATTTGAATTCGGGGGGCTTGTTTACGGGGTTTCCCATGGCTGCTTAGAACCCAGGTCGTAGCTATAGCAACCAGTGCGGGCAGCCTATCAGAAAGATCAAACAGGTTGTAGCATAGAAAACCTGAGGAGTGATGCAGCCTTTTACAAGGGGGTGATACTAGGAAGGGGTAGGACACTGTTAAGCACACATATTGCAAAGTCACTTGTCTTTGCAAGATCTTTAAAAAAAAAAAGCAATTCCTTGTATGAGACAACCCCTTTAAAAATAATGGGGGGGCTCTGGATCCTTTAAAAAAGACCTTTGGCCCCTCCTGATCTGTGTGTATTAATAAAAACTAGTATTCCACATGAAATAACCATCCTAGAACATTTTTCCTTACATCTCTAGGGTGTGTTTTGCCTGTTATTCTTCCTAGAAATTGATCCCCAACATGGCAACTGGATGTTGCAAATTGGAGGAATGTCCCTGTACAGTCTGACATGGTCCAGTCAATGTGTGCAGGGACACACCCCTTTTGAAAACTGGAATGGTGACCCCAGTGACGTTTTTGAAAATACATTTTGGGAGGAATAACAGAGGAACGCGGGGAGGTGCTACAGTTTGATTTTTTTACAGGAAACACAAGTATTTGCTAAGGCAGACAGGAGATGTCACAGGTCCTATTTAATGGTGCGTTGCTAAAACCCACTGATACAGATTATTTAAAAAACAAGACGACGGAGTATTTCACCACAGTTGGCAGCATGGAGATCATTTATAGAAGGCTTCAACCTGTTGCTGACTAAGAGTAAGTGGAGCACCAGCCTATACAAGGGTGAACTCCTTGACCCTGGTAAAGCACTAAGATCAGTCAGATTATTCCTATTGACATCCAACAAGGGTCAGCATACATAGGATGGAGGCCAGGTACAGAGGTTACATTTCTCCGGTTTCCAATAGATTTCCCTTGTGATAAAATTTTTCAGGGAAACATCCAAAGTACAAATTATGCCACAACAAGAAAAAGCTCTTACATTGAAGTGTCCATCAATGGCCTACATGATTAGAAAAAAAAATATTTAGGGCGACCCATCATGCCTACAACGGGGGACACAAAATTTTTTATACATTTTTAGTGCTAATAGCCTGTGTGTCATCAGTACTAGCACCAGCTCAGGTCTCTCATTTGTGGTATCATTCTATGCCCTTAAAGGGGTTTTGCCATGGTCTAATGTTGACGTGGGGTCTCCCAAAATGGGGTATTTAATCACTTTTTTTTATATGCATTAAAAAAAATGAAGCCTTGTGAGGCTACATCCTAACTAAGATGCCCTTATTTCCCGACAGTTTCTTTGACACACCAGGAGCTGATCTGGCCGCGCTTGCATTGTTTGCATTCTTATTTGTGGCAGGGAAAATGAATGAGCCTTTTTAAAGATCCTGTTACTTTTTTATAGAGAATCCACTGGTTGAATGTAATTTTTGAAAACATGCAAGCTCCCTGCTCAGCCCCCCTCCCTATCCCCCTGCACCCTTCTTGAAGGAATGAAAAAATGCTGCCTGCTGAGCCCTTTTTCTCTCCGAGCCCAAAAAAGAGGGAGAAATAAAAGATATACTTTTCCCCAATACCGTTTACCCTGGGATTGCAAAACAAAAGTTTGCTAAAATACAGAGACTGGTATCGGAACGTGGATGGGGGGTGGAGTGATGACATCACAGAGGAGGTATTTTTTTTAAACACAGAAAACAAACCCCTTTTTTTTTAAGGGGCCTCAAAAGGGGAGTATCAGCCAGTTAGGTAAGGGAACTCATTTTGGCAAAACCCCTTTAAAAACGGGTCATTAAAATGCTTTTTTATGTATCTTTCGTCGTTGTGGAAGGCCCCTCATGGGAATGCTGAACGCCGGGGGTTGTCCCATAGCCTATAATTCCACATTTTGTTATTCCTGCAGAAGTGGAACAGGGCCAAGCCCACCATGATGTCCTAAAATGTGAATGTCATACACACAACGGCAGTCCCCAAAAAAGGTTGGTTTTTTTATGTTGTTTCAGGTTGGATTTTCCATACAATACCCCATGGCATTTCAGTGTTTGATTGAAAAAAAATTTGGGGGTTTTTTTTTATTATATCAAATGAAAACAGAAAAAAAAGGTCCCAAAGTTCAAGAGTCACGTGCAAGGAGGTGACTGGGGGCTTCTGTGTGATGTCCGAGCCCAGACACAGCCGGTCTGTTCAAGCGCCCATGCTCAGAAAGGAGCTGATGACAAAATATGCCCCTATGAAGGCAGTGAGTTTGGCCTTTACTTTGCCACAATAGCATCAATCATACAAATAAATGTACACTGGTCCCTCAACATCCAATAGTAACTCATTATTAACTGGTTCTGTGCCGAACATTGTATGTTGAAACCATAACCATGGAAAACTGGTAATTGGTTCTAAAGCCCCAAAATGTTACACAACATAATGCAAAAGGAGAGTAAAGAGAACGAGGCAGATAACTAATCCAGATAAAACTAGTCCTTCCATATGACATCAGAAAGAGCTGCTGGAAGCCGGAAATCACTTCTATTTTGAGGACAGGAGCTTCTTCTGGGTTATTATTAATACTATTAGGTACATTTTCTTTTGGGGGATCTCTCTGGAACCTTCCCCGCAGAAAACCCCACGTACCCTTAGTAATGGCAAAATAGGGTGCCACAGGAATAAAATTTGGGCACCTGTTGATTACCTTTCCCCCCCCCCCCCTTTCCCCTGCCTCTCCCCCTGCCAATCCCCTTTTCCCCGGTTCCCCCTTGCCCAGCGAATTCAGTTCAAGTTAGTAACTTGAAATACAAGCTCTCCTAACCTCCCCCCTCCTACTTTGCCTTAATCTCGATATCTCTCCTCACGCAATCTCCCTTCACAGGCCACCTTCTCTCCCCTCCTCGGTTTTGCTTACAGAAACCCTCTCCCAAGACTTTTTCATGTTCCCCACACCCGGAAATCACTCCCCAAATCTCGAATCTCCCCACTCTCACCGCCTTAAAAACAAAACCCGAAAAAATTTTTTCAGGATTGCCTATGACCCAAAATAACCCTGCTTTACTACACCCTTTTACAAACATGTCTGCCCCTCCCTTCTGTCTTTCCCACCTTTCCTTGTAGATTGTAAGCCCTCATGGGCTGTACCAGCTGTTAGTTATTAATTTGTCACCTTTGTACTTGTTTGACTTATGTTATGTATGAAACCCAAATGTACAGCGCCCTAGAACCAAGCGCACTCTAAAATAAATAATAATACCAAATAAAGGAGAAACGTACAGGAAAAAAACAACACTGACAAACAACACAAACACATAAATAACCCCACAGTCACCATAAATAGACCGCTCTATTTAGACATGTATAAAATAGAAAAAGGCATAACGGTCCAGCTCTAATTTTTCCCCACCAACGTGTTTCACCCTTGATGTATTGGGCTTATCAGGGAGATGAAAACTGGCCTGAAAGTATCTTAGACATGGTTAAAGACAACATATAATTCAATAGTAAAGCAGTGGACCCCTTAGAAATTCTAGGAAACTCTAATAAGGTATTGTAGACTGAAAATGCACTTACCATCTGCCACTCTAGGGTCGTATGTAGCTGAAGACATATATATACCACTGGCATCAGGTCGCATAGACCAAGATAAGGTACCAGACCTGGTAAGGTGATGATACAACTTCCTGCCTTGCGGTAATGTTCACCGAGGCAGATGGGCAGATCCTAGCGCGAGAGGTGGTAAGTGCATTTTCAGCTTACAATACCTTTTTAGAGGTTTTCTAGAACTCCACTGGGATCCACTGCTTTACTATCGAAGTATATGTTGTCTTTAACCATGTATAAAATACTTTCGGACAGTTTCTGGCTCCCTGATTAACCCAGGGTCTCAAAGGGGAAATGCGTTGAAGGTCTTGTTGGTGGACAATTAGAGCTGGACAGTTATGCCTCTTTCTATTATGACAGTGGTATAATACAGTCCATTGATGGCCGCTGTGTGCTTATGTGTGTGTTAGTGTTGTTTGTCAGTCATATTTTTTCCTGTTTCTCCTTTATTTGGTATTGAGACATTCATTCCCTGTGGGCACCCTACCTTGTCATTTAGTATAGGGAGATTATAGGGTTTTCTGCAAGGGAGAGGTTTCAGGTGGGGTCTCCCTTTTCGGGGCAGCTACCCTGCAACATTTCCTCATCCTTTCTGGAGAAATTGGGATAAGTTTAGGGATTCTATACACTGTATATTTTTGGGGGTTTTTTGGGTTATGAGTATTTAAATGGCCTAATAAAAGTTAGGTTTTGCTTATAATGTTCGAAAGATTTCCACTATATTCGTTCTTCCGATAAATGGTTGGTGGTATGGGAGATTGTTTGCCTGTCCATGTATAGCACAACAGTTGGTTGTGCACAATCCCAATGGGACATATTTATCTATACTGTCAATGACCATGTAAAAATGTTTTAATCATATTGCTTGTACATCTGGTGCATGTTTAGACTGTCTAGTCCTAACTTTACACCATCCAATTGAGGCATAATTGTGGCACTTTTTTGGAGCACAACGTCGCATGCGAAGTCATGCCAGATTTGTCGGACTTGCCACTGAAGTGTCTAGAAATTGTCTAAAACACATAATAAATGTGGCGTAAAGTATATGCGCCATTATTTTCACACAAATTACCCAATGTGCGATGAAAAAATAAAATGTGACTGCCCTCACCTGGTACCCAAGGCAGCCACTTAGCCTGGCAAATGTAAAAAGCAATACAGGACATGTAGTATTGTACTGTACTGTAGAGAGCCGCTACTAGACCACCAGTCAGTGCTTGCTCTTCACTAATAAAGATGGTTTACAAGTAAAATATTCATAATAATTGGTTGGATCTTCCATTAATAACTTGAGCCACAGATGAGCAGTGTCTGTGACATTGTATGATGAGTCTGGTTTCAAAATCCAATGTGGCCTCTGGGAATGGGGTGGGACAGTCTCTCCTGTTGTATTCACTGAGGGGGAGGAGGTCGCTCATGAATGGGTTCCCACTAGCTGGCAGTCAGATTTGGTTAAGGTTAATTTCAGTTTATTTTACGTACAAGATGTGATAACGCTAACTTTCATAAGGCAACCATACTAACGTATGTATGAAATGATAAGTGGTTTCTAATTGTAATGATGGAGAAAAAAATGGAAAAAAGTGTCTTCAAATAACAAACGAATGTTAATGTGTATCACTATAGTACCAAGCCACACTAATATTATTGGGTTTCGTCTGTAATAATTGTATAACAATTGAAGATGTTTAATAAAAACAAAGTAAAAAAAAAAAATACAATGTCCCAGGAAAAATATTGTATCCTGAGGCCATTGTAACTTGAGGAAGCACTGGGTAACAGTCTCCTAATATATTTTAATTATAAGAGGCACTCTTAATCACTGAAGAGATAAACAAGCAGGGCAGTTGTATTTTTCCATCCTTGCCCTAAAAATCTGTCAATATCAAATATATGTTTTCTGCCCATGAGCCCACAGACCTAGTCATAAACTGTTAGAGATTCTGGTAACAACTATAAGGAAAGTTACTTTTTTTTTTCCAGGAACAGCACCACATCTGTCCACAGGTTGTATACGGTATTACAGCTCAGCCCCTTTTATTTTATTTTTTTTCTCAAAATGTTTTATTTCCAGTTTCACAATAATAACAAAGCAAAGTAGGGAAGTGTCAGGAGGAGAAAGGAAGGAGAACAAAAGAATAAGAGGGGATAGGGGAGGGGAAGAAGGAAGTACAAGTAAGATGTTACAATATCATTAAGTTCAACTGCAAATAAAACCTCATAAAATCTGTAATGCGTATTTATCCAATTGTGTCTGGGAGTGCTAGGATGCAACCCCAATCATCCAGTCTCTAGAAAGCCCCTTTCACTTTAGTGGAGCCGAGCTGCAGGTGTAGCAGTGCTTGTGAACACAACAGTCCCCCCGTCCCCGCCCCCACACACACACACACTTCTTTCTGGGCAGCCTATTTATAGAGGGTTATTCCCATAATAGTAATAGACTTTAAAATAGTTCTCTGTGGCCGGGCACAACATCCCTCACCTTATGCTTAGCCAGGCTGTGGGTCACTCACAACGTGCTGTAACCAATACAAATTCTCTGGTAAATGAGGAGGCTGCATCCCCAAAATGAATCCTTCTCTCCTAAGGCTAATGGAAGTAGCAGTGCCCTGTGTAACACTAAATGTCATCCCCCCCTCCCCTTACAACTCATCCCCCAGCCCAGCAGTGCAGACACACAATGCTGATTTCATTGCCAGTAATCCACCTTCACGTCATAGTTGGAATTGATCCTATCAGTCAGGAAATCCTGTTCCACTGTCTCTGCCATGCTTCTTTGCATCCAAGGCTCCTCGCCCAGGTCCCATATTTCAACAAGTAAAATACAAATACAGAATGAGGAAATGGCGCATTGATCTTTCTTGTCCGCAGGTCTGATATGCTTTAAAAGTTATTACCGTGACTATTGCTGTAAACCTCAGCGGTTCAGTAAGTGTTCCTAATGTGAATGGTGAGATTTAAAGGAGTTGTGTGGTTTAGAAAATCAATTTTCAAGTACCTTATTAGTGAATTCTAAGTTAATAGAGGAAAAGTTTCCCGTTCAGGACGGTCATCCATTAACCAGTGAGGAGATCAAGTATAAAAAGTGTGTCTGGCTCTGGAGGACCTGACCTGTCCATACCTTACACAACCAGTCCAGTAATGTGAAATGCAACTATTCATTGCACCTATGGGGGCGCTGTAGAGAAATTAAACGCTTGCATCAAGCCATTTTTGGGGGGACTGATTTTTGGGCTTCATTATTTGGCATTCACAATATTATAAAAGTGACATGTTGATTCTGTTCTGTGGGTTTTGCTGCTTGTACACAATAAAAACACAAAGGGGGACATGTATGAAAACTGTCATGGTCTAAGACTTTTCTTGTTGCCCATAACGACCAATGCGAGCGCCTCTTTAATTTTTTCAGAGCACTATATGAAATGAAACGGGTGCTCTGGGCAACCAGAAAAGTCTTAGACCAAGACAGTTTTCATACATGTGGCCCAAAATGTTTGTCACCATATTCTGAAAGTCATCACTTTCAAGGGCTTGTTGTTGCTGGACAAATTAACATTTTCATTGGTTTTGTTTTGGGGGACAAAGAACTTTTTGATCTCTTTTTATTCTTTTTGTTTGGTAGAAGTAATGAACATAAAATTGCAATACTGTCTTTTGAGTTTAGTTTTTTTTTCTTATCTTTCTAAACAGTGTTCATCTTGTGATTTAACTTCTATTATCATTACATAGTTTAGGCCATTTTGAATGTGACGATGCAAATTATGTGCAATTCTTTTTTTTTTTTTTTTTTTTCTTTCATTTTTTGTGCATAATAAACCATTTTTCATTGGGATAAAGGGCTCTTTGTTTTTTGTTTTTTTTTAACTATATTTTTAACGTTGTTTATGATGTTGTTTTTTGTTCTTATTTTATTTTAGTTCACTTTTTGTCCCAGCTGGGCATCTGATCATAGGATTGCCTAAAAATACTGCAGTACTTCTGTGTTACTTCTGCAGTACTTAAAGGGGTTGTCTCACTACAAGGATGGCTTTTTATGTTAAAGATCTTGCAAAAAACAAGTCACTTTGCAGTATATGTGTCCATTAATAGTGTACTACCTAGATATCTCCTCTTGTATGGGCTGCATCAGCTCCTCAGGTTGCTATAGCTACAGACCTGGTGTGTCAGCAATTGGTCACTGCAGGCCAGTAGTAGCCAGTAAACACTGAATTCAAAAGTAAAACTGAGAAAACAGGACTGAGGTAAGATGAATTGATGTAGTGAGACAACCCTTTAAGTGTATTATACTTGTCAGCATTAGCCTGACATGCATTACTTCAGAACTACAATGGCAGACCTAGAGGCCTTAATTAGGCTCCGGGCTACCATAGCAATCTACACGGATGCTGCATTTGCCTTACCAGCAGCACGTGGGCTGAAAGAGGAAGCCATCTCTCGTTGTTTAACCACCTATATACCACAGACCACATTGACTGCAGCATCTACGGGGTAAATGACCAGGATATTAATTTTCTCGGACTCCAGATGTTAGAGCAGGGTAACCACTATAAACATAGCCAGCACCTGCAAATGATGGACAGTCCCTATGCTATACATTTAGATCAGTTCTCAGGCAATACATATTTCCCATGGCGTAAATGTACAGCGAGGATGGCAAGTGGCTATATGAACTCTAGAATAGTGAAACATAGAAAACCATCCACACTATTCAGCCATGTACTTATCTCATCCTGAGCATGCTGTTCCTATAGCTGTGGTCTCTGAAATTTGGTTTCAGGTTGCTGATCGCAAAAAATTGGAAAATCTGCAGTGTGTTCCAATGTCTGCCTGTATCTTTTTTTGGTAATACCGTGTACCTGTGTTTAACAATTCACAGATACCTTTTTGTTAAATGGGGAATTCACATCACAGCAAGTGCTGCTGGAAGTTACAATTACTGTAAAGTAATCAATTATCAAAATGCATGGTATTAAAAAATATGTATGCTTTACCTAATACAGGCAGTTTTTGCTCTCTCTCAGCTTGCCCTCTTGTCTCCTTGGTTACCAACCACCACTCTATGCTTTAGTAGTGGACGGTAATGCAGCATTCCTGTGACATCGCTTGTGACAGTGATAGCGGAGACGTGCATTTTTGCTCATGTTGTACTCCTCCTCCCTGTGCCGTGCCCGGTCACAGGACCTTATTCTCAGACAGTCTTTAATAATGCTACAATACTGGCCACAACTGAAAGCACACAATGGTGGTCGGTAACCCAAGAGACAGGAGAGCAATTTGAAGGTGCAAAAAAGGCATGTTTTCGGCTAAGCATACCTATCTTTTAATAACATACATTTTAAAAATTGCTTACTTTACATAATTGGCCCTTCTAGCAGCACTTGCTGTGATGGGAATACCCCTTTAAGTCATACTAAGTTGCTAACCATTTGATTCTGTGGGATTTTAGCCACACCCCTGGAAATGCCCCTTTTATAACCAGAAAATGCCTGATCCCCACATGAACTTCCATTTATGGGGTGAAGTTTGCATAAGTCTCTCTTTGCACCCCATTTTCTGGGAGTCTCCTGGAAAAAAATTAGAGTTGCCAACTATGTGTTAAGTATGGCGCTGGGTTTTCGTCCTTTACTTGTTACTTTTGCAACCTTCTCAGCAACTGGCAACCAATAGCAATTACTGATAACTTTAGAGAAACGGCTGCACAAGTAACAACCAATATTTTAGTAAAAACTACGAAGAAATGTCTTCAATTTGGTAGTAATGCCAATACCTTGACAATCACTTCTGCTTTACAGGTATGTACCTGTTATACAGTTACATCAGTATGACATACATGACCAACTTTCTAACCAGATAAAATTTCTAAATAAACTTTTTAAAGGGATTGTCTCTTGAAGGCAACCTATCTCCATATTCTGTACAAGGGATATTCTCTTCATGGCCCATGGCTTTGGGCTTCACACTGGTCCTAATGTGAAAGTGGTTCTGAGACGTCCCTTTTAAGTTTTGGTTAAAAATTCTCTTAGAAAAAAAACTTAAAATCATGATTAAAACTTCACTTTTAAGTACATATTCTAGAAGGAGGAGAAAAACGGGGAAAACACCTAGTATCGAAAAAAAGAGAAAAAAGCCAAAGGGAATGAAAAACTCAACTCACTTGGCCTAATTCACCCTAAGAAAAAATCAGGGAATACGCCCCAAAAAGGGCGGCCCTGTCAGAACCTAAACCCTAATAAAACTAGCCCTAATAATACAAGTGTCCCGACATGTTTCTATGTCCCAAACAAACATTTCATCAGGGGACTAGGTATGGAAAAAAATAGATTCAAAATAAATTCAAAACAAAAAATGGTCCAAAGTTATTAAAGGGACCACCCACAAAAGATACAGTGATACACAAGTTTCTATATCATCAAAATTACAGGGCAAATGGAGACAACGTTTTTTCTCCACATAAAAGGGTAGTGGTATGGTTTCCACTCAAAATCCCTATATATCAGTAAAGACCATCCATCAAAGAAGAGTTTGGCATAGAGGAATGTAGTAAAGAAGACCACAAAATACACAGTGCAAAATCCTAGGGACCAGGAGCTTATCTTATTACAGTCCAGAGAAAATGCAAATGTCTATTATTAGTCAAATACAGATGTATACAGTAGTCTTAAATATAAGCGCTCGATACTTGCCCACACTTATAAAAGTTATCACATCTGACCTATTCAGGTATTATACTGTGCAACTATAATCAAAACCTCACTGTGAGAAGTTAACTGGAGACTAAAACAAATCTCCATACACACACTAGATCCAAATTCAGGTTATTAGCTATTTACAAAATAGCATCACAATAGCAGATTGTCTATAATTCATAGAAAACCGCATGTCCAAGAATTGAACTGGGCAGAGTGCTATACAGGAGCCAGTAGCTGATAGCTATGTTATACTCACGGCCCTGAACTGATTTTTTTTCTTAGGGTGAATTAGGCCAAGTAGGGTTGAGTGAGTTTTTCATTCACTTTGGCTTTTTTTCTCTTTTTTTTTCTTTTTTTTGATACTAGGTGTTTTCCCCGTTTTTCTCCTTCTTTTAGAATTTGTAATTAAAAGTGAAGTTTTAATACATGATTTTGTTTAAGGTTTTTTTTGATTTTTTTCATGTATGGTGTGGGGGATTTTGTGGAATTTATTGACAGTTAGTAGTCCCCTCTAGTGTATTTTCTTAAAAATTCTCTTAAAATTTGTCATAAACCAAAGACTGATCTAGATTCTGCCAGAAGATGATCTAATATGTATGGAGCTCTTCCAAATAGCCTTGGCGTTGCGTGGGTGATTTCTATCAACTATGTTTGATTTTCATATGCGATACAGTTAATTTCCTATTGGAGATAACTTATGTTATTGAGCGGGTCAGGAAAAACAAATATGAGCCATATGAACAGTTTTACTTTCTCCTTATTCCAAACGTCCAGCCATTGAACGTCTACGT
Organism: Phyllomedusa bahiana; assembly: GCA_025379985.1. Lineage (NCBI taxonomy): Eukaryota > Metazoa > Chordata > Amphibia > Anura > Hylidae > Phyllomedusa > Phyllomedusa bahiana. The sequence goes on from JAODAL010002028.1 coordinate 103,166, forward strand.
AACACAGGCGGTCTATTAATGAAGCTATTATAGGACATGCTTGTTAACTGTTTTGTTGTATTTCTTTCTAAATCTAGCAATCCGGTATTGTGAAAGGTGTCAACTGATTAAACCTGACCGATGCCACCATTGTTCAGCCTGTGACATGTAAGTCTTTGCATTGTGTTATTTCATGTTGCTTTTACTGCGCCAACATACGAGGGGGTAACATAAAGACATAGGAATTATCTTCTAGTACAGCGCCAACATATGAGGGGGTACCATAAAGACATAGGAATTATCTTCTGGTACAGCGCCAACATACGAGGGGGTACCATAAAGACATAGGAATTATCTTCTGGTACAGCGCCAACATACGAGGGGGTACCATAAAGAGATAGGCATCGTCTTCTGGTGGACAGGGCGTTAATAGTACAGGCTGAAAACCTTTTGAGGCAGAATCCTGTCTGACGTTGTTGGGGACAGTTGGGTTTGGCTCCATTTTTTTTCCTTTTTTTAAACAAGTTGTTCAATCGAATGTTTTGTGCTGGCCAATTCAGACAATGTGAAGCTGTGAAGTTTTGTTTCTTTTTGTGAGAAAAAAAAAAATCAGCTGTTATGCTACAGACGGCCTGCAAGGAAGCTGCCATGAGCAAAATCACCAGTATACAGGTGGTTCTCCCGTTTCAAACAAGGTGAAGTGTCAATTAATGATCAGCATCATTCCAGACGTCATTCTGGAAGGTCACCATGGGACTACTGATGAACTCATGGAGTTGACTGGGATTTCATGGAGTTCCTGTCACCAAAGAACCAGTCACTTGTCTTCTGTAGGGCCAAGAGTCATCTCAATTTATAACTTTGGAAAACAAGTCATGATGGCTTCCAATTGTTTCTTCGAAGCACAGCACCTAGCCAGGCAATTATCCCTCTGGTCAGATGGGAGTCTGCGAGACACGAATTTTGATGCAACTTGTTTCATACCCAGTTCCTTTGTTAAAATTCACTGAAAGGGACTTCATGAAATCTCAGTAAACTCCTCAAGATCATCAATGGCGATCTTCCAGAATGGCTTGATGAATATTCACAACATGTTCATCCGTTCAAGTGGTTGAAGGATGTCCAGAACGAGGTTGCTCATTATTTTACATTTCACTTTGTTTGAAATTGGAGAACCATTTATAAACTTGTGTTTTACCCACAGTAGCTTCCTTAGGGTATGTTCACACAACGTAATTTCGGCACGCATTTTGCCGCGTATTTGCGCTTAATACGTGCAGAGATGTGCACCGCAATTACGGTAATCCATAGCTCTCATAGAGAACTATGGATTACACCTTGTGCCCATGCACGTACAATACAATTGCATTGTACAAGCGGGGAGATAAGTGACATGTCATTTATTGGCGCCGATTACGCGCCGCGAGTAATCCATGTCAATGGGGCCGGTGGGCTGCCGACTGCCCCGTGCTTCGGGAGTACGGGCTGATCAGTGCGACTCCCAAAACACCCGGTGTATTGCGGCGCGTACTGTGAACATAGCTTTATAGACTGACTGTAATACAACAACCGTTTCCACTTCATTTTTTTTCCCCAAAAGGAAACTAAATTTCACTATTGCACTTTATACATATCAATCGGCCATTACGAAAAAGATTGATCAATGTGTTTGGGGAAAAAAAACAATGGAGCCAAACATGGCCTTTCCCAGCAACATTGGCTGGCGTACTACATCAGAAGGGCTCCACGGACATTCACCTAATGACAGAAGCCTGTACTAATAAATCCCCCCCCCACCCGCCCACCAGAAGACAATTCCGGTTTCTTTTGGATAAGCCTTAGGCTGCTTTCACACAGTGCAGTTTTGGTGCAGTTTTAACAGTTTAGATAAGTGAATAAAGCTTGCTGGTAATAAAGGCAGTTGCCTTTATTACCAGCAAGCTTTATTCACTTATCTAAACTGTTTGGAAAGTGAGTAGTCAATTACTGTGCTTGTAATCCACAAGACTTCAAACACAGTAATTGATTACTTACTTGAAACACCTTTCTGAACAATTTAGACAACTGACAGAAGCTTGCTGGTACTAAAGGCCGTTTAATTGGAGCACAGTTAAAAAGGCACCAAAACTGCGCTATGTGAAAGCCCCCTTATATTCTTCAGCTCTGTGCAGAGGTTGCCATCTGTCAATGATTTTTGATTGATTGAAAATATTTATATATAGCATACAGTATCCTGTGACGTACCCCAAAACACAATATATGATATTTTCCATACATAGCATGCAATACAACAAAAAGGGCAGGTAACCTACGTACACTAAAAATCACATGCTACACTAACAATCCCGCATACTTCAAACATATCAAGCAATAAACCATTATAGTTCTGTGAAGGGAAGGGGAAGTAGTGAGGGGAAGTCACAGTCCCGAAGCTTTATCGAGACACAAAGAGTGGAAAGAGGCTTTAGTCCTCAGCTGTGTCGTCGTCCTGACAGTTCAAGATATTGTAGTCTCTGAGCCGTCTGTGGATCAGCCTTTCTCAGTCCTGTACGGACATGCTCTCACTAGGTGATTCCTGGCAATCCAGATAGCATCCTTAAAGCAGTTCATTATGTGCCAGGCATTCTGGATAGTCCAGAATGAATCCCAGAAACAGTCCATAGAGTACTGAGTGGTACGAAATGCTTCTCATTGGGCACTGAGTCCTCATGTTCCTGGGCATCCAACAAACCCTGTTCATCAGGACAATACCAAAAGACGTTTCCTCCGTGAAGGGCACCGTGGGCAGTGCCTCATTGGCTTGAATGACCTGAGGAGCAGCCCTCATCGGATAGTCATCCACGACCAGTCCTTGTGTCCATTGGTTAACCTATATGAAGCCATGTTGTCACATACTGTCGTTGTGGTGAAAGCAGGGAGCCCTGTAATAGACTCCATGGAATTCATGGCTCTGATGAGCTTGTGGATAGTCTTGCTAAGTCCATAGAAAGCCAATTACTGCGTGGTTTTAGGAATGTGGGAGTAATTGGAGGAAACCTACTAAACACAGGGAGATTGTACCAACTCCACACTGAGATTTCTCTTTGAAATCCAGAAATACATTTGCATGCATGTAGATAAGAGGGTCTTTTATTAGTCATTATTACTCTTTATATTTGCAGGCTCCTAATGGATGGTTATATCAATTCCCTGCAGAATACTTAAAGAGTAGTGAAGCTGATGTAGAGCTATATAAATCACGTACTTGTCCAGGAAAGTGTTTCTATTTGTGACATAAAGAAGGTAGTTTAATGACCTGTGTAAAAGCACTCAACCTCTTTTATATCCAGGGTCCCTGTGGCTTGGTAGTTTTTATAGTTAAGAGTGGAGGACACATTATCCATCAGGACTTGTTCAGATCTAATAGCAACATAAGGATATAAAAAGTTATACCGTGGCGTACCTATAGGCTTTTATTTAATTTTTACTATCTGTGGTCTGCTTTACACTAGTATACCTTGTATATTTGTTGGACAGAATAGTGTGGTAATATGTGTTTGGTCTACTTTACCCTGTTTCCCCGAAAATAAGACAGCGTCTTATATTAATTTTTGCTCTAGATGCACTATGTCTTATTTTTCCACAAATAAATTATAGCATACTATACTAGTGTGTGTGTGTGTGTGTATCTATATATATATATATATATATATATATATATATATATATATATATATATATATATTAACGTTTACGAGTCACAAACCATAGGATATATGTAAAGGACATTTTATGGCAGCTGCAGTGACTTATCTCAAAGGATGGCAAATGTGACATGCTGGGACTTGTAGAACTAGAAGTTCCAGCATGTCACATCAGCCATCCTGTGAGATGTGTGTGTGTTAGTGTCATTGCTCTGTTCTCCTCCTACTTCCCTCTATTACTTACATGTACCTTCTGTCTCCTCTCCTGGGATGTTCAGGACCTGTGGTGACATCAGTCACATGACCACCCTACACAGGTCCTTCAACACTCAGGTGCTACAACCCTAGGGCCCAGGTGTGTGTGTGTGTGTGTTTAGACATGTCAGACAGTGAGAAAAACATGCATTCTTCTGGTTTCAACTGTATATATACATACACACATATGTGTGTGTGTATGTATGTGTGTGTATATATATATCCACCAGTCACAATAGGAAATATTCACAGCTCACCCTCTCCCAGTCCCCGAACAGTGACTTCTTCCCAGAAAATAAAAAGCACCTTTAAAAATAATCTGGGTGGTGTGCCGTGAATCTCTCATGTTAGTATATTGAGGATTGGTTATCCTTTTCATGAGCACCCGACCAACAAACTACCCTCCAAGGAGTGCGACATCCTAATTGTTCCTCTACTTCCAAGAGTTACAGCTGAACGCTGGTGGTTCCAGATGTTTATCAATCTGTGATTAGCTTATTTTAAGGAAGACCCTCTTAACAACAGAGTGTTATAAAACTGAATGGACAGCTTCTTTTAACTACAACAGTCTCTGGGAAATTATTTTGTCTTATATGCATACTTTGTAATTCTGCATATGACTATGCTGTGGTTTAATATAGTAAATATATTAACATATTTTCCATCACTGTCTCCATCAGATGTGTTCTCAAGATGGATCATCACTGCCCATGGTATGTTTGGGTCTTTTGGAGATCCTGAAGTCCTTCCTGTGCTCTATTTCGGGGTTCTTTAGGTTCATTGAGGTCTAATGTTTTAAATTGTAGGGTGAATAACTGCGTGGGATTCTCCAACTACAAGTTCTTCCTCCTATTTTTAATGTACTCCTTGCTGTACTGCCTGTTCATTGCTGGTACTGTTCTGCAATATTTCATCCGATTTTGGACGGTAAGAGTTGTGTGTGTTGTTTATGAATTTATGTGGCATTTTTCTTCATATATCATCATTATTATTACTGCAGGGCTAATAAACCTTTTTTCATCTTCTAGCTGAATCTAGTGTATTGCTCTCTGTTATTAGTCATTTCAGGTGGGATGTGACGGTTGTGTTGATCAATAGAAATAGTGAAAGGAAGTTGACTACATTTCTGCACAAAGATGTCTACTGTATTGAAGATCTCTAAATGTGAAAACTTACTTATACAGTAATCCCTTATATTACATTGGCCAAAGGATACAATAATTTTAATATACTATGGTGTTCCATGGAACCTTGTATGTTGTGTGGATTCAAGATACAATGTCCAAGGTACTGATCCAACCAATAATCAAGAATATTTTACTTGTAAATCATCTGTATTAGTGCATTGCATGCAGTGATTGGCGGTCTAGAAGCGGCTCTCTACAGTATGGTGCAGTATTACATGTTCTGTACTGCTCTTTACATGTGCCAGGAGTGGCAGAGTGCCTGCTTTTGGGCACCAAGTTAGGGCCCCATTTTATTTTTTTCTGCTACGTTGTATATAAAGCCTGCGACCAAAGGAAGCTTCCATCCTCATCATAGAAAGTGAATCCCAGCTTCTAGCAGCTCTTTCTGACTGATGCATGTAAGGATTTACTTAATCTGGATTAGTATCATCTGCTTCATTTTCTTTCATCTTTATTTTGCATCATGTTGGGTCACATTTTGGGACCGTGGAACCAATTACCAGTTTTCCATAGAGTTGTAGTTTCAACATACAATGGTCACCCCAGAACCAATTCATTTTGTATGTTGCGGGAATACTGTATAGGTCTGAAAGATAAGCTTACATGCATGACAGTACTTCACATTGCTTCTTCAAACAGAATCTGTCACTTTAAGGGCAGGGATAAATGATGACGTTTGGTTGCGTGTTGTAAGAAAATGGCAACCGTTGTGTAACTAACAATGTTTTCCTATAGATAGAAAAGTCGGTTTGCAGCCATCCTGTAAATTCAGACCGTGAAGGAATTTTTCTTCTGTCAGTGATCTGCTTTCTCGCCGCAACTGTCACAAGACCAAAAGTTGCAGTATTGTCCAAGCTTAAACATAAGAATTACTAAAGCGTCTTTCATCATTCAGGATTTCCTGCTGCTTTTCTACTCTGTATTACTATTGCTCCTACTCAAAAGAGCAGTTCTGACAACAGGAGTTTATAAGAGAATTTTTGTCTCGTTAATAGGGGGCAATAATCATTACAGTTCATTTCCGCACAGTCGGAACAGTAATTTGCCAGTGCTGTGCTGCCTAGTGTGCTGATCTGCTTGTAAAATTAAGGGGCTGTTAACACAGTATTTTTTCCTCTTTCTCAGTTATCAGTTGAGAAATCACAGAAAAAAGGTACTCAGTGGATAAAGCAGCAGAGCCAGAATGGATCTATAGATAAGAATAGTGCAAATGTAGTCTCTTTTGGACTATACTTTTTGCTAGTGGTGTACATTTTATGTGCCAGACACACAAGTGTGGCAGACCATAGTTTTGTATCCCGCACATAAAGCATACATCCCTGGGAAATAGAGCAAACATAATCCAAAAAGACTAGATTAGCTCTATTCTTCTCCAGTATTAGTTGGGGTACCTTTATTTCACAGTTTCATGACAGATTATTAGGCCATGTCCCCACGGCACCGGTTTTCAGCCGTTTTTTCAGACCGGCTGCAAACTTTTACACGGACCGCAATGGAAAACCCGTGCAGCAGTCCCAAACCGCTGGCTGCCCGAAAACATTGTGCATGCTCATTCTTCCGTCCGGTTTTCAGACGGAATATGAACATGTCAATGGGAAGAGGGAGGGCTTTTCTCCGCTCATCGCAGAGAAAAGCCGTCCTTCCGTGGCCGTGTGCATGGCACACAAACTGGACAAATACCAGTCGGATAAACCAACCAGTATTTGTCCTGTGCCGTGGGGATGCGCCCTTACTGTTATAATTTATTTTTATTTTTTGAGTGCCATTCATTCCAGATAGATAATATAAGACAAATACAATAGCACAAAGTAACACACTGATACAGAAGGATAGAGGACTCTGCACGTAAGGGCTTACAATCTATAATGAATAAGGGGGAGACAGAAGATGAGGGACAGAGGTGTCTATTATGGTGTAGGGGCAGCAGGGTTATTGTAAAATGTAGGCTATCCTGGGTTTTCAGGTTGCACTTGAAACCAGTAAAGGTGAAGGATAGTCTGATGTGTTGTGGTAGTGAGTTCCAGAGTATCGAGGAAGCACAGGAGAAATCTTGACAACTCCTCACACAAACGCCTCCAAGAGGAGAGCAGTGAAGTAGGTTCTGTGAGGAGCGGAGATTGCGTGAAGGGAGATATTGTGAGATTAAGGCAGAGATGTATGGAGGGGAGTGGTTTTGGAGAATCTTATATGTCATTGTTAGCAGCATGAACTGAATATTCTAGGCAGTGGGTACCTAGTGAAAGGATTGGCAGAGCATAAGCAAGGAGAGGTGCGGATTAGCCGGGCACTGTAGTTGAGGATGGATTGAAGAGATGCAAAAGTACTAGATGGGAGGCCACAGAAGTGTGTTGCAGTAGTCGAGGAGTGAGATGATGACAGCAAGAACAAGCAATTATGTGGAGTCAACATCAATAAAGGAGCAAATTTGGGAAGTATTTTGCAGGAGATGGTCAGTGCTTAGATGTTTGGTTTGAAGGACGGGGCAGAGTCAAGGGTTGACTCAAGGCAGCGGGCTTGTAGGACTGGGGAGTGTGACGCCATTTACTGTGATAGATCCGATGAGGAGGTGGAGTGGGACAGGGGAAAGATGATGAACTCAGTGTTTTCCATCTTGAGTTTGAGAAAGCGGGAGGAGGAGGATATGGGTGATAGACACTCAGATATCTGTGATGGAGGACAAAATACTGTGTGAACGGTCCCTAAACTAGTTGTTCACTTAAGTCAACTATTGTCTGAATGCTTGTTCTGCTGACAGCTGTTCTTCTTGACTCCCAACTTTAAAGGGTTTTGCTACAAGTCTGGAATTTGGCTGCACTTGCGCAGTTCTCCCTGTTTTCTTCTGTGGCGGCTCCGAATATAACCGAGGAGAGCTGCGCAAGAAAGGGTTTCTGCTTTGTGGCAAAATCCCGTTAACATGCAAACTCTGCTCAACCAATCATCCATGCTTTTTTTAGTGGGTAAAAGGGAAAGCGGATTGGGCATGTTTTAAATCCAGTGTGCCAGATCCTCCGTTCCCTCAACAGCTGCTGTTTGGGAGAGTCTACAGGCCTTCACTGCATAAATTGTTGGGTTCAGATGACATTGGTTGAATGTGTATGGACACTTTTCTGCAACAGTGATACCGGACCCTTGGTTTGGTGTAATTTCCTCCTAGTTCAGCTCTGACAATTACTGATTGCAAATGCTTTGTTCAAACCTGAAAACCCATCTCTTCAGCTACATCATATAACCCACCATAACCCCGCTGCCACTAAACAACAACAAACATGTCCGCCCCTCACCTCCTGTCTCTTTCCTCTTTCATTGTAGATTGTAAGCCGTCGCGGGCAGGGCCCTCTCTCCCTCTGTACCAGTTGTTAGTCCTTTATCGTCAACATTGTACTTGTTTGACATAGGTTATGTATCGAACCCTCCTCAAATGCACAGCGCCCTGGAACTAATGGCACTCTAAAATTAATAATAACCACTGGTCAGTAGTTTGAAAAATGTGTAATGGATGTGAAGGAGAGGTTGTCTGATATATATACCCTTTTAGTGAATTCTTAGTTATTGCAGGGGGAGGAGGAGTACTTTGCTGTGAATCCTCCTCTCTAGACCAGAGCGAAGAGGAGTTACAAAGATTGTCTCTCTCTTTGGAGGACCTGTCTTGACCTGTATCACACAGACAACTCATCAATGTAAATGTGCACTGTGTAATGTCTCATTTCTCCTGTGGTGGTGGTGTAGGGAAACTAAACACCTACTGCCTGGTTTCCTCATGGTCTACAGCTGATCGGGGGTCTTGGCAAAAGGACACTTGTGATCTGCTTATTGTCAAGGAACCAGGGCTGTGGAGTCGGCAAGCCAAAGCCCCGACTCCCGAGTCCTCAATTTCCCAAACCTCCGACTCCCGACTCCTGACTCCCTCATACACGGCGCATGTTTAAGTGATAACTTTACTGTAGTAAATTGGTAACATCAGGCTGTTTATCACCTTATGATACAATAATCAAGCTATTTAGGTAGAACAGACACTGACAAGCAAAAGGGTAACAATGTTTTGATCTTTTGAACACTTGTGAGTAGAGTTGAAGAAAAAGCTGTATTTGTATCCAAGTCCAGTCTGCACCAACATTGGGAATGTGTAGAAGAGACCTGGGATCAGATTTTGGTCAAGACATGCTTGAATCTGATCCAGAGCCCAGAAGGATTCAGGCAGTATTGAAAAACAAAGGTGGATTTCCCAAATAACAAAATAATAAAAATTAACATTTTGATTTTTAGGAGCAAAACAGTAACAATGCAGTTACAGGAAAGAATCTGCAGAACTACGCAGATGCTAAATACTTGCAAGTCACATTTATGTATAAGATGGAAGATGACTGTATATAAAATTACAGTAGCCTCATGTACAAAGCTGTAGTGGATGGAGAGATATGGAGCCTGAAAGTCACAAGTTCAAACCATTGTTACCATTTTGCTTGTCAGTGTAAAATATATTTATTGGACATGACTTTAGGACACAAAAAAATTGTAAATATGCAAAACACTGCAGGAACATTTGTGGAGTCTCTGAATTTGCTCTGATAAATAGTATTGCCTCCATCAGATCCTGCATACATGACCTCACATCTGATCTCATTATTTCCAGGCTAGAGAACGGCCTCTCTACACTAACTTGGGTTGGGGGTAAAGCGGTGACCACAGGGGCAACATCTCTAACAATGTCGGGGTATAAAGGAATTGCCTCAGCCACAGTCAGTTTTGATGAATGGTTAAACTCTTCTACTTCTTTGAAAACAGGTGAAACATTTTGCTGAAATCTGTTTGCCCTGGGAGCGGAATCTTTTCCCCTGGGGCAGCGCTTTGCCTGCTCCATGTCATCAATTACACTCCTCATGTGATAAGGCTGAAGATATGGGAGCAGTAGCACTGTCCGGACCCAATTCCTCTTGCTCTTTGCACTGCATCAAACTAACTGGACCAACTTATTATATATTTTGGGAGTCGGAGTCGGTCCATTTTATGACGACTCCGACTCCTGCAAAATAGGCACCGACTCTACAGCCCTGCAAGGAACAGTGGAGAACCCCTTAAATTGGCTGAGTAGGGTTACGTCAGTAGCTAAGTAGGATCAGTAAGGGACAATCATTTGGTAGCCAAGCCCTGGTCTATATTCTAGAATTATTATTTAGGTTAGGATGATACTGTTGGTTGCTTTCTTCATTATGTAATGTTTCATACACCAGACATGACCCGTGTATACAGTCCATAGATATCCACCTGTGTGTTCACATCTACTCTCCATACTGTCATCTGCTGATCACATCATTCTCCTGTCTAATGAACTGTCTTTGTTTGCGTAAAGCTTTGCCGCAGCAAATCTGAAGAAACATGTCCCCAGGTAAAACAACCAAGCTCCTGCTTCATGACCGCTCTATCCAAACCTCTTTTCATTACAGACTCTCCCCCATCTACAGGATCTATAGAGATTGTTCACAGTGAATGCCATAATAGATAGCAGTTGTCATTAACACACAACCCAAGTGTCCCCACATGACCTAGTGGTCCAAGGTCATCCATGTGAATAACCCTGAAGCTAGCCTTCCTTTCTAAGGCAGTAGAACATGACAGAAGGTTGGGGGCAAAGAGTGATGAACAATAGGTCTATAGTTTTATGTTGCTATGTGGAACTAGGTTGTTACTGTTGTAGATTGCACGTAGTTCATAAGTAGGCATTCCGCCTATACTTCTGGTTATCTCCTGTGGCTGCAGCCTCCAAATTGGACAAATTATTCTGTATTTTAGAATTATTCCTCCTCTTCCCGTCCAATATCTCCCCATATCCATGTAGACTGCCTGCGGTCCTGATTATATAATGCAAAGATAATCGGATGAGCTAGCTCATAATTTGGAAATTTTTTTGTTATTTTGGCCCAGGAGTGTAACCAGCCTATAGGCATGTAGTATCACTACTGATGACCGTGTATTAAAGGGACAGTGTCACATATACAGGCATGTTTCATCTATGTATTTATCTTTTATCCAAATAATACAAACAATAAAGGGTTATTTGTAAAAAGTAGCAGCCTAGAGAGAACATTGGTGTTACCTAGGGTAACCAGTTACATTGGTGATTAAAAGGGAGCGCTTTGATTCTAAAAATGAAGGTGACCCCTGCCGGTCTGACTTCTGAAACCATGGCCAGCCACGCTTTTCCACTTCAAATGAGTTTAAGCATTGCGTAATGGCTAGTATAGTTAATGGCTGGCTATGTAAAAAATGGATGTGCGCGTCTGATACTCAGCAGCCGACTGCTCTGCCTTATAGTAGAGGGTCTCATGAAGGGACGCCCCCCCCCCCACTATGTCATGTACTGTAACGCTATGTTCACACGGCTAATTGCAGGGCGTACAGTATGCTCCGCAATTACGCCGGATGTTCGGGAGCTCGTGATGCGGGGGGGGGGGGGGCACCATAGACTGTCATTACTCACGGTGATCGTATTGTACACGCGGAGAGAGGAGACGTAATCCATAGTTCTCTTTTGGGGTGCATTTCTCCCGTAGTAGAGCGCAGTACGCTCTCCATACGTGGTGAAATGTGTCCCAAAATAAGCCGTGTGACCATAGCCTTAGGGTGCGGCAATGGACAAATACCGGTTGGTTTATCCGGTTTGTGTGCCATGCACACAGCCAAGGGGGAGGGGGGGGGGGGGCGGCTTTTCTCCGAAAACCGGACGGAAGAATGTGCATGTAGAGTGTTTTGCGGGCAGCGACTGTTGCATGGGTTTTCCATAGAGCCCAATTGTACTCATTTTCAGCCGGTTTTTCAAACGGTCTGCAAAACCGCAAACCGTCTGAAAAACCGTCCGAAAACCCGTGCCGTGGGGACATACCCTAAGAGGGATCATTGGTGAGGGTTGTCCCATCCTTTTATACATACCAGCCCTATTTTTGAAAAATATTGGGTGACCATGGTTTTCCTATTAGACATGCCTGTGTACTTGTGATACCAACCTTTGAACATGTTAATCATTAGAACAGGTATCATTTAAAGCCACATGCATCCTTTTTGCCTATGTTTTTGCCTGTGCAGCATATTGATTGGACTGTGTAGCATCACTTTGCCCTCTTTCTCTTAATTTTGCAGAATGAGTTGCCAGATACCAGAGCCAAATTCCACGTCCTTTTCCTGTTGTTCGTGTCGGCCATGTTCTTCATCAGTATACTGTCATTATTTAGCTATCACTGCTGGCTTGTTGGGAAAATCAGATCAACTATAGGTAATGGCAAAAAATTTTAAGCTCTCTAACAAATGCATCCCTGTCTTTAATCCCTTAGGGTATGTTCACACGGCTTAATTGCGGGGCGTACAGTAAGCCCCGCAATTACGCCGGGTCTTCGGGAGTCGCGCTGATCGGCATGTACCCCCACAGCGTGGGGGGAGGGGGGACAGCCCGTATTGTATGTCCGGGGAGAGGAGGCGTAATCCCTAGTTCTGTATGAGAACTGTGGATTACTGTAATGATTGGGACGCATATCGCTCGTATTAGAGCGCAGTACGCTCTCAATACGTGGCAAAATGCGCCCCAAAATAAACCGTGTGAACTTACCCGTGTTTTAAGTTTTTTTTTTTTTTTTTTTTTTGGATAATAAATGTTTGCGGGTGCTGCTGTAACAAAAATAAAATAATCACCTCTATTCCACGATCGACAGCGGCAGTTCTGGAATGAAGGCCAGGAGAGGCAAGTACCAGCTTCTTTATTTTGTTACTGCAGTACCAGCATACATTTATAAATTTAAAAAAAACACCTGGACAAACTTATGGGGCCACATGTATGAAAACTGTCTTGGTCTAAGACTTTCCTTGTTACCCATAGCCACCAATCAGAGCCCCCCTTTCATTTCATATAGTGCCCTGAAAAATGAGAGGGGAGCTCTGATTGGTTGCTATGGGCAACGAGAATAGTCTTAGACCTAGACCAGTGGTGGCGAACCTATGGCACGCGTGCTGGAAGTGGCACGCAGGGCCATCTCTCCTGCCACACGTACCAGGCTGGCCACTCGCTGGGTTCCTGACTGTGACACGGACGCCGCGCTGCCAGATCGCGGCGTCCGTGTCACAGTGTCGGACCTGGAGCCTCCGGCGGCCCCAGGTCTAACACAGCGCGAGTCGGGGCCCGCCACAGACCTTCAGCGCTGAGGGTGCGCGGCGGCCCGTGCGCTCAGCTGGGCAGTGACGCGATGTAATTACATCATCGTGCCGCGGCCTGTCCTCCGGCGCACCGCCCGTCCTCGGCAGTGCGACCGAGGAGCGGACAGAGGAGCGTCCCCCGCTGGGAAAGAAGAGGACAGAAGAGAAGCGCGCGGCTGGGACGGAGGTAAGGTATTTTATTTAATGTTATTATTTTTATTTGTACTGGCTGGTGGGAGAGTGCTGGCTATATACAGGCTGGTGGGGATAGTGCTGGCTATATACTGGCTGTGGGGAGAGTGCTGGCTATATACAGGCTGTGGGGAGAGTGCTGGCTATATACTGGCAGTGGGGAGAGTGCTGGCTATATACTGGCTGTGGGGAGAGTGCTGGCTATATACAGGCTGGTGGGGAGAGTGCTGGCTATATACTGGCAGTGGGGAGAGTGCTGGCTATATACAGGCTGGTGGGGATAGTGCTGGCTATATACTGGCTGGTGGGAGAGTGCTGGCTATATACAGGCTGGTGGGGATAGTGCTGGCTATATACAGGCTGGTGGGGATAGTGCTGGCTATATACTGGCAGTGGGGAGAGTGCTGGCTATATACAGGCTGGTGGGGAGAGTGCTGGCTATATACAGGCTGTGGGGAGAGTGCTGGCTATATACAGGCTGGTGGGGATAGTGCTGGCTATATACTGGCTGTGGGGAGAGTGCTGGCTATATACTGGCTGGTGGGGAGAGTGCTGGCTATATACTGGCTGGTGGGAGAGTGCTGGCTATATACTGGCTGGTGGGGAGAGTGCTGGCTATATACAGGCTGGTGGGGAGAGTGCTGGCTATATACAGGCTGGTGGGGAGAGTGCTGGCTATATACAGGCTGGTGGGGAGAGTGCTGGCTATATACAGGCTGTGGGGAGAGTGCTGGCTATACACTCACCGGCCACTTTATTATGTACACCCTGCTAGTAACGGGTTGGTCCCCCTTTTGCCTTCAGAACTGCCTCAATTCTTCGTGGCATAGAATCAACAAGGTGCTGGAAGCATTCCTCAGAGATTTTGGTCCATATTGACATGATGGCATCACACAGTTGCCGCAGATTTGTCGGCTGCACATCCATGATGCGAATCTCCCGTTCCACCACATCCCAAAGATGCTCTATTGGATTGAGATCTGGTGACTGTGGAGGCCATTTGAGTACAGTGAACTCATTGTCATGTTCAAGAAACCAGTCTGAGATGATTCCAGCTTTATGACATGGCGCATTATCCTGCTGAAAGTAGCCATCAGATGTTGGGTACATTGTGGTCATAAAGGGATGGACATGGTCCAGCAACAATACTCAGGTAGGCTGTGGCATTGCAACGATGCTCAATTGGTACCAAGGGGCCCAAAGAGTGCCACGAAAATATTCCCCACACCATGACACCACCACCACCAGCCTGAACCGTTGATACAAGGCAGGATGGATCCATGCTTTCATGTTGTCGACGCCAAATTCTGACCCTACCATCCGAATGTCGCAGCAGAAAACAAGACTCATCAGACCAGGCAACGTTTTTTCCAATCTTCTACTGTCCAATTTCGATGAGCTTGGGCAAATTGGAGCCTCAGTTTCCTGTTCTTAGCTGAAAGGAGTGGCACCCGGTGTGGTCTTCTGCTGCTTTAGCCCATCTGCCTCAAAGTTCGCCGTACTGTGCGTTCAGAGATGCTCTTCTGCCTACCTTGGTTGTATTGGGTGGCTATTTGAGTCACTGTTGCCTTTCTATCAGCTCGAACCAGTCTGCCCATTCTCCTTTGACCTCTGGCATCAACAAGGCATTTCCGCCCACAGGACTGCCGCTCACTGGATGTTTTTTCTTTTTCGGACCATTCTCTGTAAACCCTAGAGATGGTTGTGCGTGAAAATCCCAGGAGATCAGCAGTTTCTGAAATACTCAGACCAGCCCTTCTGGCACCAACAACCATGCCACGTTCAAAGGCACTCAAATCACCTTTCTTCCCCATACTGATGCTCGGTTTGAACTGCAGGAGATTGTCTTGACCATGTCTACATGCCTAAATGCACTGAGTTGCCGCCATGTGATTGGCTGATTAGAAATTAAGTGTTAATGAGCAGTTGGACAGGTGTACCTAATAAAGTGGCCGGTGAGTGTATACTGGCTGTGGGGAGAGTGCTGGCTATATACTGGCTGGTGGGGAGAGTGCTGGCTATATACTGGCTGGTGGGGAGAGTGCTGGCTATATACAGGCTGGTGGGGAGAGTGCTGGCTATATACTGGCTGTGGGGAGAGTGCTGGCTATACAGGCTGTGGGCAGAGTGCTGGCTATATACAGGCTGTGGGCAGAGTGCTGGCTATATACAGGCTGTGGGCATAGTGCTGGCTATATACAGGCTGGTGGGGATAGTGCTGGCTATATACAGGCTGTGGGGAGAGTGCTGGCTATATACAGGCTGTGGGGAGAGTGCTGGCTATATACTGGCAGTGGGCAGAGTGCTGGCTATATACAGGCTGTGGGGAGAGTGCTGGCTATATACAGGCTGGTGGGGAGAGTGCTGGCTATATACAGGCTGTGGGGATAGTGCTGGCTATATACAGGCTGTGGGCAGAGTGCTGGATATATACAGGCTGTGGGCAGAGTGCTGGCTATATACAGGCTGTGGGCAGAGTGCTGGCTATATACAGGCTGTGGGCAGAGTGCTGGCTATATACAGGCTGTGGGCAGAGTGCTGGCTATATACAGGCTGTGGGGAGAGCTGGCTATATACAGGCAGTGGGGAGAGCTATCTGTGTACTGGCTGGTGGGGAGAACTATCTGTGTACTGGCTGGTGGGGAGCTATCTGTCTGTATACTGCCTGTGGGAAGCTATCTGTCTGTATACTGCCTGTGGGAAGCTATCTGTCTGTATACTGCCTGTGGGAGCTATCTGTCTGTATACTGCCTGTGGGGAGCTATCTGTCTGTATACTGCCTGTGGGGAGCTATCTGTCTGTATACTGCCTGTGGGAAGCTATCTGTCTGTATACTGCCTGTGGGGAGCTATCTGTCTGTATAGTACCTGTGGGGAGCAATCTGTCTCTATACAGCCTGTGGGAAGCTATCTGTCTCTATACTGCCTGTGGGGAGCTATCTGTCTGTATACTGTCTGTGGGGAGCTATCTGTCTGTATACTGTCTGTGGGAAGCTATCTGTCTGTATACTGCCTGTGGGGAGCTATCTGTCTGTATACTGCCTGTGGGGAGCTATCTGTCTGTATACTGCCTGTGGGGAGCTATCTGTCTGTATACTGTCTGTGGGGAGCTATCTGTCTGTATACTGCCTGTGGGGACCTGTACACCTACCTAACTTAGGGGACTTATATACCTATAAGTAAGGAGTTGCTGGAAAAGTGAGGATTCTAAGATATTTGTGTCTAAATCTGCAGGGATGAGTGTTGGTCGGGAGAAGTCAGCATGAAGGTGTGAACCAGATGGAGAAGAAAAGAGAAGTTACATCAACCAGACTGATATAAGCACTGTTCATTCCTGACAAGTACATGTATTTGCAGAGTCTGCTATTTTGGCAATATCTATTCACTGGGATATAATTTTATTGTGATACAACCCCTACAAGCAGTTTACAGACCTCAGACCAGACAGTCGGGTATTTACTTCTGTCCTTTTCTGCGTTTTCTTCTGCACCTAGACACTGCTTTAGACAATATTCTAGAGAGCGTAAGCACATGGAGTGGTGAGTATTCGTGGCCCCTGGAAAATTTCCTGTCTTTCCCTGAAGAGCTCCCATTTTTGTTAAAATCTCCTGTGCATTCTGGGAGAGTTGAGGAGTTTGGAGGAGATCACATTGGTGAAGTGTGTAATTAGAGACTGCCATTGCTTTGAGAGCTGACATCCTTTTGATGCAGTTCAGATTTTTTGTTACTGAAAACCATACAGTATTCGGAGCGAAAGTCCATTCAGATGAGTAGACACAAAGCATGGAGGTAGCTGTGGCCATGGAGTAATGGCCACTCTCACTGGTCCAAACTTTACAGGTGTTAAGAATAAATACTGGATATGGGGTGGAATTGTAGTCTGTATAGGAAATCTGATGATGTAACAATATGAATTATAACTGCATTCCCTTTGTATTGCTATACATGTTATAGTATTCTATGTTACGCTCATTATAGAGGCTTTCCGGGCTCCCTCTTTTCGAACTGGTCCTGAAAAAGATGGCTTTTCCCTTGGCTTCAGCAAGAATTTTCGACAAGTCTTTGGAGATGAAAAGAAATGTTGGCTCTTACCTATGTTTACAAGGTAAATATCATGTATACAAACATATGTATATAAATAGACACCACATTAATTAAATACATAGTTAATACATAAATATGTGCCAAAATAGAGTGCATCAGTGTCCAGAGCTAGTTACTCCCGACGCTCGTGTGGCACCACTGCTTCAGCTGGGTAGAAAAGACTAAAATATTAGATTCTGCATTGTGTGATAATGATAATGTGTGTTTTGATTGTAACCTTAACCTTCTAATATGTGACAGGAATATTTTTTTTTTTTATTAATGCCTGACCCACTCCAAATGCCAATTAGACTAAAATATTAGATGTCACATGCCTGCAAATCAGTGCTCTCATGCATAACTGGTATGCATTGTCCCCAAGAAATGTGTAGTGTACTTTTTAGGGAGAGAGGTTTTTTATTTTAACCTCTTGCCTTTTTTTTTTTTAATCTTGGCTTTATTTATGTATAGTAAATTTTACTTCGGTTAATACTACTGTTACTATGGGGCATAGGTTAGCATGGAACACAATACCTATGTGCGTTTTTTTTTTCTGCATACTTCCAAGCTCCTTAGGAAGTCCCTGTTGCATTATAGGGTTTCCATGCAATCCCTTGAGTGCTCCTTTACCATAACCCTCCCCCATGTGTCAGGGAACTGAATATTTTAGTTTCCTGTCACAGTAGAGAATCAAGCTGCCAGTATGACATCAGGATCTTGGAGACAGTGCAGTGTGCAAGAGTATGCTGTACTGTCAATGATAATGATATATATATATATTAATGTGTGTGTGTGTATATGTATGCGTGTGTGTGTGTGTATATATGTATGTATGTGTGTGTGTGTGTATATGTGTGTGTGTGTGTGTGTGTGTGTGATATGTATATATATATATATATATTTGTGTGTGTGTTTATATATATATATATATATATTTGTGTGTGTATTTATTATATATCTATGTGTGTGTGTGTGTATATATATAGGTGTGTGTGTATATATGTATATATACTATATATGTGTGTATATATGTATATATACTGTATATGTGTATATATACATATATACACACATATACATACAGTGGCGGAAACAATTATTTTGCAAGTTTTCCGATCTACAAAGAATGTAATTGGAAGGTCTGTAATTTTTATTGTAGGTACACTTCAACTGTGAGGGACAGAATCTTTAAAAAAAAAAAAAATCTTAAACAAAAACAGAAAATCATATTGTATGGTTTTTAAATAATTAATGAAACAGAACTTAATATTTGGTGCCGAAATCTTTGTTTGCAATTACAGAGGTCAGATGTTCCCTGTAGTTTTTGATCAAGTTTGCAGACACTGCAGCAGGGATTTTGTACCACTACTTCATTCAGATCTTCTCCGGATCTTTCAGGTTTCAGGGCTGTCACGGGGCTACAGTGAGTTTCCGCTGTCTCCAAAGATTTTTAATCGGAGACTGGCTAAGCCACTGCAGGACCTTGAAATGCTTCTTACAGAGCCACTCCTTAGTTTCCCTGGCTGTGTGCTTCAGTACATTCAGTACATCGTCCTGCTGGAAGACTCAGTCATGACCCATCTTCAATGCTCTTACTAAGGGAAGAAGGTTGTTGGTCAAAATCTCGTGATACATGTCCCCATCCATCCTCCCTTCAATACCGTGTTGTCCTGTACCCTTTGCAGGAAACCACCCCCATGTATGATGTTTCCACCCCCATGCTTCACAGTTGGGACAGTGTTCTTATTGTTGTACTCATCCTTCTTCCTCCAAACACGGCGAATGGAGTTGATACCAAAAAGTTTTATTTTGGTCTCATCTAACCACGGAACTTCTCCCATGCCTCCTCTGGATTATCCAGATGGTCATTGGCAAACTAATGGGCTTGGACATTTGCTGCCCTGCAGAATTTTAATCCGTAGTGTGTTACGGTATGAGACTGTGGTCCCAGATCTATTCAGGGCATTGACCAGGTCCTCCTATGTAGTTCTGGACTGATTCCTGACCTCTCTCAGAATCATCCTTACCCCACGAGGTGAGATCCTGCATGGAGCCCCAGACTGATCAAGATTGACCTTCATCTTATGTTTCTTCCATTTTCTTATAATTGCGCCAACAGTTGTTGCCTTCTGACCAAGCTGCTTGCCTATTGTCTTGTAGCCCATCCCAGCCTTGTGCAGGTCTACAATTTTATCCCTGTTGTCCTTACACAGCTCTTTGGTCTTGACCATGGTGGAAAGGTTGGAGTGTAATTGAATGTGGGGACAGGTGTGTTTTATACAGGTAACGAGTTCAAACAGGGGCAATTAATACAGGTAATGAGCACATAGTAGGAGGGCTTCTTAGGGTAAGTTCACACGGCATAATTGCGGGGCATAATTACGTCCCGCAATTACAGCGTGTGTTCGGGAGCTCGCGCGTGCCCTGCGAGGCGGGGGAGCAGACAGCTTGCCGGCCCCATAGACTGTCATTACTCGTGGCACGTAAACGCCGTGAATAATTGACATGTCACTTATCTCCCCCTGCAGCGTATTGTACGAGCGGGGAGAGGAGGCGGAATCCATAGTTCTCTATGAGAACTGTGGATTAACGTAATGACTGGGGTGCATTTCACCCCATATTGAGCGCGAAATACGGGGCGGAATACGTCCCAATTTAAGCAGTGTGAACATAGCCTTAAAGAAAAATGAACAGGTCTGTGAGAGACAGAATTCTTGCTGGTCGGTCGGTGATCAAATAAAATGCAAATTAATCATTTCAAAATCATACAATGTGATTTTCTGGTTTTTTTTTTTAGATTCTGTCTCTTATAGTTAAAGTGCACCTACAATAAAAAATTTTGCATCTCTCCATTCTTTGTAGGTTGGAAAATTGCAAAACCGTCAGTGTATCAAATAACTATTTTCCCCACTGTGTGTGTGTATGTATAATAATCTTGAGAGAATGTTACATCTATATATTCTTATCTATATAATATCTGAGAAAATATAGAGGGGATATGTACAGTACAAGAAAATGTGACCTAGTTATTACTGAGTGTTTGTTTTTGTTTTTTTTTAAATCTTCGATTTACAGCTTGGGTGACGGATGTTCCTTCCCAACTCGCCTTGTGCTGGGTGATCCAGAGCAAAATGTATCCACTATGCAGAGTGATTCTTCCAAAAGGTATGCATTTCTAGTGGATTAATCTTTTCACCCAACATACTCCAAATATATATGTGCACGTATACACTGTTGTATTGCATATTGTTACTAATGTGATATGTTGCCCGAACTTTGAGATTCAGTGATGGTGTATAAATCTGGTCCTATAATAGAGGCACCCTGGCTGGCACCGTTGTATAGTAAATGTTACTGGGTTTATGACCTGTCCGTCCTTCACACCCCCAGAAACAAGGAGATATGAGAATATGTTAGAGTAAATGCTGAATGTTTGGTGGCTGAATTGCTCTCAACTCCTATCTCATGAATTACCTCTTTTAAATGCATCATTCAAAAAATTAATATGTTTTAGTGTTCAGCAACATTAGGCCATAGATTCAGCTAATGTTCGAAACAAAGAAGGCAAGTTCAGATGTCGTATTAAAAATGGACTCCATACTCAGAATTCCTATTGATTTCAATGGGAGAGTTCCTACCACCTCAAAACGGATAGGTTTCAGGACTCGTTCCCAAGATAGGTGTAGATCCCAGAGGTGAGACCCACACCTTTTTTTTTTTCGGATTCAAAAAACAGTTTTATTAAGGAATTGGTGAACATGAAACAATCAGAGCACAATCAGATCAGCTTAAGTGGTAAGTTACATCGATAGACATGAGCAATGATGGGTAGCGACATGGTACAGCTTTGTTATTGTCGGACCCGTAAGGTCTACAGAGGTAATGAAGTAGTGAAAGATGCGGTGTACATATTTCAGGAACCATACTCCCATGAAGTAAAGAGTAGCCTGTCCTCTCTCTGGTCTGGGCTTAGTGTCGAGATCCACGACTGATCTCGGCGGAGTGTGAGTAACAACAAGTGATGACGGTAAGAAGCTCCATACGCGTGGTAGAGACCCACACCTTTTAAGACATTGATGGCATATAATTTCCATATGCGATCAGTGTCTATGGTGAGAAAGCCTCTTTAACAAATTGGAGTTCCCTTTCGTTAGGTGGCTAACTATGCACTTTTTCCTAGTACACAAGAGATCTTTTCTGAACATATGTTAAACCCTATATGAGTGTTCTAATTGATTTAATGAGTGTATTTTGTATTTTTCGCTTAAAGGTGTTTTAAACACAGTAGTGCTAAATAATGAGTTAATGTATGTGTTTTATTTTATTTATTTTTTTAGTGCTGGGCCAAGTCAACCATTTCCAGCCAGACCACTCAGCGAGTCCCAAAACAGATTACTTGGAAGTGACAGCCAGTGGGTCGATAATGGAGATGATAATACACAAAAAGGTGCCACCATATTTGAGTGTTGTAACATAGGTGGATAATACAAGCTTATGTAAAGAAAAAAAGTATAAGATTTTTCTATGTGAGTACAAATGTGTCAAGATAAGCCCTTGTCCTCCAATGTGGGGCCAAGCACTATCCTCCCATTCTTGTTAGGACCCAGCGTTGTCCTTTCCTTTCTTGTTAGGCCCGAGCACTGTGCTTCTCCATTCTTGTTAGGCCCCAGCACTGTGCTTCTCCATTCTTGTTAGGCCCCAGCGTTGTCCTTTCCTTTCTTGTTAGGCCCCAGCACTGTGCTTCTCCTTTCTTGTTAGGCCCCAGCACTGTGCTTCTCCTTTCTTGTTAGGCCCCAGCACTGTGCTTCTCCTTTCTTGTTAGGCCCCAGCACTGTGCTTCTCCATTCTTGTTAGGCCCCAGCACTGTGCTTCTCCTTTCTTGTTAGGCCCCAGCACTGTGCTTCTCCTTTCTTTTAGACCAGTGCTGTTCTCTCTTGCCATCCAGAGTTAGACCCCAGAGCTGTCCTCCCCTGGCCTCTGTTGTTAGACCCCAATCTATCCTCCCTGCACTCTAGTGTTTAGCCCCAGGGCGCCTCTGCCTTCCAGTGTTAGTCCACAGTGCTTTTTTCTCCTGCCCTTCAGTGTTAGGCTCCAGGGCTTCCCTGCCCTTCAGTGTTAGGCCCCAACACTGTCCTACCTTCTAGTGTTAGGTACCAATGCTCTCCTGCCTTCAGTGTTAGGCTCCAGTGCTCTCCTGCCCTCTTCTGTCCTCTGGTGTTAGGCCCGAGGGTTCTCCTGCATCCCGGTGTTAGGACCCAAGACTCTCCTGTTCTCTTTTGTTAGGCCCCAAGACCATCCTGCCCTCTGGTGTTAGATCCCAGTGCATCCCTACCTTTCAGTGTTGGGTACTAGTGCTCTCCTACCTCTTGGTTCTAGGTACCGGGGCACTGCTGTCATCCAGTGTTGGGTTCCGGGGCTCTGCTTCCCTCCGGTGTTGGGCTCCGGGGCTCTGCTGCCCTCCGGTGTTGGGCTCCGGGGCTCTGCTGCCCTCCGGTGTTGGGCTCCGGAGCTCTGCTGCCCTCCGGTGTTGGGCTCTGCTGCCTTCCGGTTTTGGGCTCCGGGGCTCTGCTGCCCTCCACTGTTGGGCTCCGGGGCTCTGCTGCCCTCCACTGTTGGGCTCCGGGGCTCTGCTGCCCTCCACTGTTGGGCTCGGGGGGTCTGCTGCCCTCCACTGTTGGGCTCTGCTGCCTTCCGGTTTTGGGCTCCGGGGCTCTGCTGCCCTCCGGTGTTGGGCTCCGGGGCTCTGCTGCCCTCCGGTGTTGGGCTCTGCTGCCTTCCGGTTTTGGGCTCCGGGGCTCTGCTGCCCTCCGGTGTTGGGCTCCGGGGCTCTGCTGCCCTCCGGTGTTGGGCTCCGGTGCTCTGCTTCCCTCCGGTGTTGGGCTCCGGGGCTCTGCTGCCCTCCGGTGTTGGGCTCCGGGGCTCTGCTGCCCTCCGGTGTTGGGCTCCGGGGCTCTGCTGCCCTCCGGTGTTGGGCTCCGGGGCTCTGCTGCCCTCCGGTGTTGGGCTCCGGGGCTCTGCTGCCCTCCGGTGCTGGGCTCCGGGGCTCTGCTGCCCTCCGGTGCTGGGCTCCGGGGCTCTGCTGCCCTCCGGTGCTGGGCTCCGGGGCTCTGCTGCCCTCCGGTGCTGGGCTCCGGGGCTCTGCTGCCCTCGGTTCTGGGCTCCGGGGCTCTGCTGCCCTCCGGTGCTGGGCTCCGGGGCTCTGCTGCCCTCCGGTGCTGGGCTCCGGGGCTCTGCTGCCCTCCGGTGCTGGGCTCCGGGGCTCTGCTGCCCTCCGGTGCTGGGCTCCGGGGCTCTGCTGCCCTCCGGTGCTGGGCTCCGGGGCTCTGCTGCCCTCCCGGTGCTGGGCTCGGGGCTCTGCTGCCCTCCGGTGCTGGGCTCCGGGGCTCTGCTGCCCTCCGGTGCTGGGCTCCGGGGCTCTGCTGCCCGCCGGTGGTGGGCTCCGGCGCTCTGCTGACCTCCGGTGCTGGGCTCCGGGGCGCTGATGCCCTCCGTGCTGGGCTCCGGCGCCCTGCGGCCCGCCGGTGCTGGGCTCCGGGGCCCTGCTGCCCTCCGGGGGTTGGTTCCGGGGCTCTGCTGCCCTCCGGTGTTGGGCTACGGGGCTCTGCTGCCCTCCGGTGTTGGGCTCCGGGGCTCTGCTGCCCCCCGGTGTTGGGCTCTGCTGCCCCCCGGTGTTGGGCTCTGCTGCCCCCCGGTGTTGGGCTCTGCTGCCCCCCGGTGTTGGGCTCGGGGGCTCTGCTGCCCCCCGGTGTTGGGCTCCGGGGCTCTGCTGCCCCCCGGTGTTGGGCTCTGGGGTTCTGCTGCCCCCCAGTGTTGGGCTCTGGGGTTCTGCTGCCCCCCAGTGTTGGGCTCTGGGGTTCTGCTGCCCCCCAGTGTTGGGCTCGGGGGTTATGCTGCCCCCCTGTGTTGGGCTCTGGGGCTCTGCTGCCCTCCAGTGTTGGGCTCTGCTGTCCTCCAGTGTTGGGCTCTGCTGCCCTCCAGTGTTGGGCTCTGCTGCCCCCCAGTGTTGGGCTCTGCTGCCCCCCAGTGTTGGGCTCTGCTGCCCCCCAGTGTTGGGCTCCGGGGTTCTGCTGCCCCCCAGTGTTGGGTTTCGGGGCTCTGTTGCCCTCCAGTGTTGGGCTCCTGTTTGTCATGTGAATTTACATTGTAATATAGTAGTATACTGGCAGGTGTAATGTGACATACTAGCTAATATTCTGATATAAGTCCTGTTATTTCTGTATTGCAGTTGAGAAGAATCATGTTACCATATTAGTGGAGAGCTGATTATAAGAAGATCTGCTCAGCAGAGCGAGGAATAAGGTAAGATTTAACCTTTTCACCAGCAAACACACATCTATTACATCATGCCTTGAAATATTAGCGGCAACTAGAATTAAAATACAAGTTTATGACTATATCAAAGCCCAGAGGGCCACATGTATGAAAACTGTTCAGGTGTAAAATTCACTTTGTTTCCCACAGCAACCAATTAGAGCGCCCCTTTCTGTTTCCTATAGTGCTCTGGAAAAATGAGAGGGGCGCTCCGATTGGTTGCTATGGGAAACAAATTGAATTTTAGACCTGAACAGTTTTCCTACATGTGGCCCAGAGTCTTTCAAATTAATCAGTGAAGTAAGGGAGCAGGATGAAAAATGTTACTGGTTCCGTGTCCATGTTGAGGAGGATGAGGAGGCCACAGATGAGAGGACCGATATAACAGGGCTTGCTACTGTCAGCTCTTGTTATCAACCCCCAAAAACAATCAGACCAATGTGTGTGTCACATTGACAGAATGGCGGATGTCTTCTTAACTAAAGGGGCGAGAACTTGAGCAGTTACTCATGCACTCTCCCCTGTGCCGTACTGGACCATTGATCGATTCTGTGATTCAGATGTGAAAGGGGTATTCTCATTTTATGGATTAGCTTTAAACATGTAGGCAAAGGTAAATAAAGACTGTTTCAAAATACATTGATGTTCTAGTTTTGCTTCTCTTCAGAGTTAGGAGCAGATCTTAACTCCTGCTTTTGCAGATATTCTTTCCTTGTTACCGACCAGCTCTCGCTGCTGTTACAGGTTAGAGCAGTGGTCAGGATGGTGGCTCACTCCCTACTGTGTTCGTTATCTTGCGCTTGTTTACATTACTTACTGACAAGCTTTAACCCTTTAGAGTTCCGTAGCCTTGTGCACTACAGTTTACAAACCTCTTGCACTCATGTCACTATAAGGGCATGTCCTCACTGCACAGGTGTTCGGTCGGTTTTTCAGACGGTTTGCAGTTTTGCAGTCCGTCTGAAAAACCGGCCGAAAATGAGCAGAACAGGGCTCTATGGAAAACCCGTGCAGCAGTCTCCACCGCACAGGTTTTCCGCCCGCACAACATTCTACATGCACATTCTTCTGTCCGGTTTTCAGACGGAATCTGTGCTTGTGAATGTGAAGAAGGAGGGCTTTTCTCCGCTCATTGCCGTCCCCCCCGCGGCCGTGTGCTCAGCACACAAAACGGACAAATACCAGTCGGATAAACCGACCGGTATTTGTCCATTGCCATGTGAACATGCCCTAACAGGCTCACCTAGGAATAGCAGAGCTGATATGTCAATCACTGTTATTGAACCACCTACAGCCTATCCAGGAGGTAAATATAACATAAACAGCATTGTGAGACAACCCATTTAACCAGCTTCTGGATATATGAGCATTATATATCTTTAAACTATTATTTTTCTGCATGGTTTCTGGAACGCTATGCCTTGATACAAAATTCTTTGAAGGTGCTCATGAGTGTACAGTGGCATTTTCATATAAGCTCAATATGAGGGTTT
The DNA here is from genome assembly GCA_025379985.1 of Phyllomedusa bahiana. Classification (NCBI taxonomy): domain Eukaryota; kingdom Metazoa; phylum Chordata; class Amphibia; order Anura; family Hylidae; genus Phyllomedusa; species Phyllomedusa bahiana. The sequence goes on from JAODAL010002028.1 coordinate 129,523, forward strand.
TTTTTGGTTTTGTTTGGGTATTCAGATTTTATTTTTGTATGTCAAAAATGTACCCCCACCCAGCTATGCTCTGAGATTTCTTTTTAATTTTTATTTTTTTCAAGTGTCTCTATTAGTAAAGTTTTTTTTCTCTATGCTAGGTCATGATGTTAGGGCCTTCATACCCTTGAACTGTTCCTCATTTTTAAACATTACAGCCACTTAAATTTATTTTATTGATATTCTATGTGATAGAGCAAAACAAAGTAGCAGGTATCTGAAGTGTAAAAAAATTATATGTGCATTTCCAAATTTTTGCAAATTAAAAAACTGAAAAGTGTGAAATGCATAGATATTCAGCCTCCTGTACTCTAAGGGTATGTTCACACAGCGTATTGCAGGCGTATAGCAGCGCATACTGTGTGTGCACCACTATATGCCTGGAATACGCCTGTTGTTTCAGAAGTATGCACTGGCCAACACGTACTTCTGAAGCGCTCCCATTGACATCCACTTTTCCCAGCGCGTAAGCACTTGGAAGAAGTAACATGTAACTTCTTTCTCCCGGCGCGTCTTGTGCTCTGGGGAAACCGGCAGGTATTCATAGCTCTCATTGAAAGCTATGAATTATCGCATTTGAAGGCATAATTCCGGCGTATTGCAGCGCAGTTACGTCCTGAATTACGCCCAGCAAATACGCCGTGTGAACATGCCCTAATACCCCTAAATAAAATATAGTGGGAGCCATTGCTTTTAGAAGGCACCTAATTAGTAAATAATGTACATCTGTCTGTAATTTATTCTCAGTAAAACTATAGTTCTTACATGAATGCCTTAGAGGTTTGTTACAGAATATTAGTGAACGAACAGTATCATGAAAACCAAGAAATACACCAGACAGCTCAAGCATAAAGTTGTTGCAAAGTATATTGCAGGGTTAGGGTTTGCTTTTTTAAAAAAAAAAAAAAAAAAAAGCATCTCATGAAGTACTGTTCAGTTCATCATCTGTAAATGGAAAGAGTAGTAGGCACAACTGCTAACCTACCAAGACAGGGCCATCCACCTTAAGGGACAACCGAGAAGGAGAGAAGCAGCCAAGAGGCCCAGGGTTACTCCGGAGGAGCTGCAGAGATTCACAGCTCAGGAGGTAAAAATGTGTGCACCTTACAATGGTTAATCACGTACTCCACAAATCTGGCCTTTATGGAAGAGTGGCAAAAATAAATTTATGTAGGGGACACTGCATCCATGTGGAAGAAGGTGCTCTGGTCAGATGAGACCAAAATTTAACATTTTGGCCTAAATGTCAAATACTATGTGCGGAGGAAAGCAAACATTGCACAACACCCTGACACATCATCCCCACTGCGAGGCAGCATCATGCTGGAGGAAGGCTTTGCTACTGCAGGGACTGGGAAAATAGTCAGAGTTAATGGAAAGATGGAAGGAGTTAAATACAGGGCTATCCTGTATGAAAACCTGATAAAGGCTGCAAAAGACTGTAGGTTCACTTTCCAGCAGGACAACGACCCTAAATATACTACCATAGTATACATCATCAAAGTATATTCACGTGTTATGATGGCCCAGTTAAGGTCCAAACAAAAATACCATTGAAAATCTGTGGCAGGACTTGAAAATTTCTGTTCACAAACATTCACCAACCAATTTGACTGAGCTAGAGCTATTTTGCAAAGAAGAATGGGCAAAAATTCAAGCGTCTAGATGTGTAATACTGGTAGAGACTTCCACCAACAGATTGCAGCTCAAGGTGATCCTTCAAAATATTGACACAGGGGGCTGAATACATATGCATGACACACGTTTCGGTTTTTTTAATCTGTGAAAATTTGAAAAAGCACATATCATTTTCTTTACACTTCACAAATACTTTTGCTACTTTGTGTTGTTCTATCACATAAAATATCAATACAATATAGTTAAGCTTGTGACTGTAACTTTTAAAAACCAGGAACAGTGCAAGGGGTATGAATGCTTTTGCAACCCACTGTAAATCCACTTTACCAGGGCTAATTATTTTAGATTATTTAATAGTCTATGTAATTTTAGATCACCGTTTGCTGTCACTGAATAGAAATGTTCTTTCATCTAGAGCCTGAATACCTGTATAAACCTACATTTTCTCACCGTTCAGCCTCAGCCGTCGAGAAGTCAATCGGCTGAGTCTGGAGTTCAGCTTATTTGGCTCATAGAGAATTGTTAAGGATGCTTTCACACGGTGCGTTTTTGATGCAATTTTTTTCAATGCGTTTTTTGTGCAGGAAGGTACAGCAATTAATGCTGTACATTGCTGCACAAAAATCGCGGTAATTACCGCGAATTTACAGCGATTTGTGCCGCAATTTTTGTGCAGCAATGTACAGCATTAATTGCTGTGCCTTCCTGCACCAAAAACACATTGAAAAAACGCACCAAAAACGCACCGTTTGAAAGCACCCTAAAGCTGGTTACAGTTGCAACAGAAACTCAGCTGTGAGCAAGGCTTAGTACCTACAGGTTTTCAGCCTCTTGATGTAAGCGAGAATGCTTTTGTCCACTGATGGCAAACCTCAAAAATGCAGAAGATATATACAAGGTGTAATAAAAAGTTGAAATACTTCTCATTACGTAATGATTTTGCTAAGAATTCAAAATTAATTCCAACAAAAGGAAGAAAGGAAACTGCAGCATATACCTGTACGGTTATGTGAATATTGCCCCAGTGTCCAAAATGGTTGTCAACCTGGCACATTGTTGTACTTCAGGTCCATCTAAGGGCCACAGCATTAGATGTCCTTTTTCTCATTTGCCACTGATCGGGGGTCTCAAATGTAACGTCATAAATAGGTGATAGTGGGTTTTTTGTTGGTTTGTTTTTTATTTGCGATTTTCAAAATTCCAAAAATATGCAGTTTAAGGGCTTGTTCACACGGCGTTTTTGTGATCCGTTTACGGATCCGTTTTACGGATCCGCAAAACGGATCTAACAATTGTCAGTGTGATTAACATTGAGTTAAAGGGCAAAAGCGCATCGCTGTTCCAGGGGAAAGATCAGCGATGCGCTTTGAGAGCTCTTCTGCACTGCGCTTTTCGCATCCGCTTTTAAGAATTGACAGGGTCAATTTTATTGCGTTTTACGCAACTGAACGCCCATAGGAGATAATGGAGTCCGCTTTTGGCACTTGTCCAAAAGCGCTCCACACTCCGGGTTTACGAAAACAGCTGCGCTTTGCATCCTGAAAGCGGATGCGAAAAGCGCCCTGGAAGGCTGGACGGGGATCGCTGGAGAGGTGTGCAGCGGCAGCGGGAGCGCAGGTGTGCAGACGGCCGGCCAGCGCAGGTGAGCCAGAGGGGGCGGCGGCAGCGGGAGCGCAGGTGGGGCAGAGCGGGCGGGGGGCAGCGGGAGCGCAGGTCTGCAGAGCGGCCGGCAGCGGGAAGCGCAGGTGTGCAGAGCGGCGGCGCAGGTGTGCAGAGCGGCGGCAGCGGGGGGGGCAGACATAAAGGCAGCGGCGGCGCAGGTGTGCAGAGCGGCCGCAGCGGGGGGGGGCAGACATAAAGGCAGCGGCGGCGCAGGCATATATGAGGGCAGACATGAAGTGAACTGGAGGGCAGACATGAAGTGAACTGGAGGGCAGACATGAAGTGAACTGGAGGGCAGACATGAAGTGAACTGGAGGGCAGACATGAAGTGAACTGGAGGGCAGACATGGAGTGAAATGGAGGGCAGACATGGAGTGAAATGGAGGGCAGACATGAAGTGAACTGGAGGGCAGACATGAAGTGAACTGGAGGGCAGACATGAAGTGAACTGGAGGGCAGACATGAAGTGAACTGGAGGGCAGACATGAAGTGAACTGGAGGGCAGACATGAAGTGAACTGGAGGGCAGACATGAAGTGAACTGGAGGGCAGACATGAAGTGAACTGGAGGGCAGACATGAAGTGAACTGGAGGGCAGACATGAAGGGTGAACTGGGGGCAGAACATAAAAGTGAACTGGAGGGCAGACAGGGAAGTGAACTGGAGGAGAGAGGGAGAGAGAGGAGAGAGAGGGAGAGAGGGGAGAGAGAGGGAGAGAGAGGGAGAGAGAGGGAGAGAGAGTGAGAGAGAGTGAGAGAGAGTGAGGGAGAGTGAGGGAGAGAGAGAGTGGGAGAGAGAGGGAGAGAGTGAGAGAGTGAGAGAGAGACGAAAAGCGGATGCGTAAAACGCAGGTGAAAAAGCATTCAAAACGGATCCAAATAAAGTATCCAATGCTGCGCTTTTCAGGTGCCGAAAACGGATCCGTAAAAAGGATCCAAAACGCCGTGTGAACAAGCCCTAATAAAACTTAGCTTTTAATTATGAAATTTCAGTATAAAAATATCAATAAACAAGTGCTTCCATGAAGCAGTAGCAACAATCCACAAGAACACCTGGATAAAAGTAAATGAAAAAATCCTACCACCATCTGTAGTAATCAATGGATGTGATATCTCCTGCTGTTATATATATCCAGGTGTGATGATGCAGGTCAGAACCAGATGAGAGATGAATACCTAACTAGTCCTACTTGACCTGGTTTGTCCTAAGTGCCTAGGCATAGGGCTACCACCCTGAAAAGGGCAACCCCGTCCAGACCTTCCCCTGTAAACATTGTACCCTATTAACACAAATTCAATAATCTCTGTTTGTCGTGACTTGTTCCTGTGTTCTGACGACACTTCATCATGGCACTAGTGCATAAATAGAGAAATAAAAGGTATATATCAGGGCAGTAATCCTGTAGAACCACAAGTACAATAATGCCTTAAATAGAAAGTGAATAGTGGAGACCTCTCAGCAAGAGTTGGACTCCTACTGGATTAAAGGAGTTTTGCCACGATGTAATGTTGACGTGGGATCCTCCAAAATGGCTATTTAATCACTTTTCTAAATATATGTGATTACAAAAAGTGAAGCCTGTGAGAAAAGCTTTGTCCTCCCCCTTAGTTACCTGAAAGTTTCTTAGACACGACCGAGGAGCTGAAGGAGTGATTGGCTGGTTTCTTTTGCACTTTTATCTGATGACGGGGAACTTGAATGAGCTTTAAAGGGGGGCGTGGAGAAAGTGCAGTGATGAGTCTGTTTGCTGTATAGAAAATCCACTGTTGTAATTTTTACTTGAGTAAACTTTAGAGGGCTCCCTTCTTCCCTCTCTCTGCTCGCCCCCTCCTTTTTCCTCACTCTCGCTCCCCCCCTCCCTTCACCCCTGTGTGCTCGGACTAGCAGATTTGTTTATATTCTCCCCTGAGCTGTAAGGGTTAAAGGGGAATTGTAAAAACCCCTTTTAACTACTGTGGCTTTTTTCCCAGGGGGGTTTAAAACATGGGGGGAGATGGTAAATCTTTTTATTGGTTTTTGAATTACTGTCTCTCCCACACCTGAGCCATATGCTTTTTGCCTTAATCTAAAACCTTTATACATTTCTTCCCCCAAAACACCATAAGGCCAGGATTGGCAGGGGGGGGAAGCTCAATCCTGGCATTTTAGCCTTTTAGATGCCAAAACATCAAAATGACTGAGAAACTGTGCTATGCATTGTTCCTTTGTCAATCACCCTTACAACCAGATTGGGATGCCAAGTAGTTGTCATGGCCTAATGAATTATATGGTTTGATCAATGGTACCATTAACCCCTTAGCAACATTGGACGTACTAGTGCACCCTTGTGGCGGAGCAGAATCATGGGAAAAACCCCCTAATAGGCGAAGCTTCTAATTGAGCAGAACTGCCGGGGAAAAAGCACAGAATGGAGCGGCTCCATTTTGTGTTTAACCTTTGATGCCGTACGAATAGGGCCCCGGCGTCTAAATGAATAGAAAAAACCTGTCGTGCACGTTTCCCCTGATTGGGGCCCCCCGTTTCGATCCAGGCTCCTGATTGTTTTGCATGCCAGCCTTGTGAAGGCTTCCATTGACGCTATGCTTTCATTTTACTACTTCCTGCCCCAGACATAAGCTTCAGAGCTAAAGTAAATAGTCTTCTTTGTTTGTTAGATCAGATAATACTGAAGCTCTCAAGATGCCGGCAATTCTTTGTGCCGACCTGTATGATGAGGTCATCCCTGCTATCAGAGACGGCAAACATCGGGAGAGAGCAGGGGAGGAGGTCACTAGAGAAAAACTGGTGCACTCAGAGCTGAAAAAACACTTTTTTCTCCCCAACAAAAAAAAATAAACACTTCAATATATTTGGAAAAGCCTTTATTTACTGTTCCCTACATGTTGAAAGCTATTCTTTGTAGTGAGACCACCCTTTTAGAGGTCTATGATAAAGAAAAAAAAAGTTTTTCCATTACCCAGGTGTTTGTTTTAACTGTTGATATGGCTTTATAGGGGCACTTGTTTAATGATAGTTTTTAATTATGATCATAAAATCTCAGAATAAAAAGTAAGTTTTATTATACTGCACATGTTTTATTTGTATTTCGGTGCAGACAGGCTTAAAGTGCGCTTTGTACAGTGTTTTTTTATTGTTTTGTTTTTTTTTCTTTGCAATCTTTGCCCAAAGCACTCAGATTAAAGGGGTTTTGCCATGAAGTAAAATTGATGTGGGAAGCTTGCAAATGAAATAATAAACATTTTCACCATTCATTATTATTAAAAATTCTGCTCTGTTTTTCTTTTAGCTGCTCCTTAAGTGATCCATTGTTTACAGCTCGTCTACAGGGGATACGACCAGGGCTGAGAGCTCCTCAGCCCTGGTCGCACATGCTCAGACATCACTTCTCCTCTCAGGCAGCTACTGAGTGTTCAAACCTCACCTGTCATTCTACTCTTGTCCTCTGTCCTCCTTAGTAATTAGTCAAACAGTGCAAATAAATAAAAAAGAAACCTCAATGAGGTATGTGCATTGATAAAGAGAAAAAAAAAACACAGGTTTGGTTCCTGCAGGGATTTGAACCTAAGACCCTTGTGCCTGGAGGCAAAAACTTTTCCTCTCAGCTACTCACAATGCTTTACATAAACAGACCTTTCTTTGACTACAAAGAGGAAAGGCCTGGTGATGTCATCCTGCCGGGTCACAGGATATGCAATTCAAACAAATCACACGCCCCCTCCCGAGCACTCAGAGCTGAAGAGATGGATTCAGGAGGTGTGAAATGAGATCGTGGCAAAACCCCTTTAAGGTTGAATTTGACTTTGATTAGAGTCCGAATTCAAAAAAACAAATGTGAAAACATCTTTTTGTGAGTCTCCCACCTGCTGGCCAAAATAATGATATGCCCTTTAAGACCAGAGAAAATCTTTTGGCAGCAAAAAACAAATGTGTCTGTTCTAACTCTTTCCTATTCTCCTTCCCACAGGTAGTGTGCAGCACAGAATACGCCACAATCGCATATCAACAAGGAAGAGCCATGGCTCCCAGTGGATTTTCTGGAGTCTGCAGAGTCTCCATGCACAACAGCGAATGTCTCAGAAGAATGGACAACCATTGCCTTAATATCCTCATAGTGCATTAATGCAGCATAACCGCAGTTTTACACATTGACTTTAGTTACTTAGTAACTTTTTACTTAAGAATATCTTTTACATTTTAATATTCAGTCGACATCCAACTTTCTACCATGCAATAATCTTCCTCGACGTCTGCAATTTTAAAGCAACTATTGCCAAGACTTTCATTCAGGTGCTGAAGATAACAAAATACCAGGCTATTGCCATGTCCTTGGTGGGTAAGGTATGGCTAGAATAGAAACTACAACCCGCAGCATCTTCGGACATGCTCGGAGTAGTAGGGTACCTGCCACGGGCCTCCTCTCCAGTACTTTGTGTGGATGAGGAGGCAGCTTTTCACCATCAGCAGAGCATGCACTGACCTCACAATAACAGTTTTTCATATATTCACTTTTCTGAGTACAGCAATGTTTTTCTAGCATACTTTATATGGCAACATACATGTATATGATTTACTGGAAACAGGAGAATAACCTTCCAAGATGTTCCCACAGCCCTCTGCAGAAACTATACGGACGAAGAAGAAGAGCACAGGCCATACGTATCCTGACTGAATGTTTATGTGAAAATACTGTATTATAAACTGCTAATGTCCAGACAGCCGATTGAACCTACTTAGGTACCATGGAAATATTTTATACCGGCAGCATTTATTTATACTGCTTTTTATAACCTTTTTTATCAAGATGATTGGTGATGCCAAGAAGTTATTAGGTAGATGGAGGCAAGCGAGCCGCTCCTTTTTGTTCTGATGGGCTTTCGTCCACGGTTCCTCTCATTTTTTGCTGGATATCGGCATGTCGTTGATTTATAAGTTTTAATTCTTACAAGTATAATTCCATTTCACATTTGGGAGGAAGCTCTAATAGACCAGAGACGGTTAAGTTACTCACCCGAGGAATGAGATGCCAAGAACGGACTACCTGCACTGTAGTGCACTGTTCTGCCACGTTCTCCATGATCTCGGCGGTGTCTCCAAATGCTTGTATGTGTTGTGTATATATTGCATATGTCAGCCAGCACTGTTATGAATCACAGTGTACAAAACATTTAGGGCGATATGTCAGAAAAGTGGCGTTTCCTTGACTGTTTTAGGCGCGCATTAAATCAGTTTCAAGTGCGCCAGAAAGTCTGATCCCTTCTAAAATCTGGCGTCCGATATACCTTGCATAGAAAACTTAATGCGCCTAAAAAGACAAATCGCGTCAAGGCGCATTGTGCAACTCGCGGCACATAGCATATCATTGGTAGTATATGAAATGCGCCTATCGAGGTGCATTGCCCCACGGAGGCACATAACATATGTAATGCGCCTCAATAGGCGCATTGCACAACGGGCTCACAGCGCACCATATTTAGGCGCATTACAAAGTGTCGTGCCCGGCGTATAATGCGCCTAGTTTTGGTGTAGGACAGTTCATTTAAACAAGAATATGGCGCAAAATAGACCAAAAAACTGGCGTTGGCGTGTTGGGACATGTCGGCCTTAGACTTTTTCCTAAGCATTACAACTAAAGACCCAGTGTTAACAGGTGCATGTAGCCACCAGCTCAAATAGATGGGGTAATATAATTTTTTTGTATTTTTTTTTTTTTTTAGTTAACTTTATTTACAACATGACATCCCCTAGAGACATCAGTTATACAAGTAACTACACACAGGGAAGAAGCTGCTGAAAAACCATGCTAATAGTAATTATTCCGCCATTATTTCTATTCCGTTACCCCATAGATGTCATGCATCCCTGCTGCTGACTGCCAGGTCATCACATGACTGACAGCATGTGTAGTCCATGAAAGTCATTACTATGGACAAAAATGGGGGCTATACCAGTTTTTATTTGTACTAGATAGGGGTGCACTGCAAAAGCCGTATAGGAGCAGAATTTTGTAATATATGTATGTTAGAAAATTGTGTGATTTTCTATTTAAACAATAAAAAGTGGGCAACCCCTTAAAGCTAGCCATGGACATCAGCTAAGCATTGCCAACAGCAATCTTCCAACAACACAAAATCATCCATAAGCAATAGAATCAGATGGGTTTATTTTGATGGCGTCCAGTCCCAGATAACAGAAATCAGGGTGTGGTGAGCCAGTTATAGACGTGAGCAGTTGTCCAGCGGCTGTGTTGGGTATATCAGCTTTTCTCCTTGCAAGTATTGATCCCATCTCTCCACTATAATTGCATTATTGCCAAACTTGGTCACACCACCACTGAGATCTAGGAGGCAGCAGGCACCAGAAGGAGGTGCATGGCATGAACCAGCACTAGAGTCTTGCTGAGGTTTTGCTAAGTTCTTCTCTATTTCCACTGCTGGTCAGTGATGCTGGCACATCAGTATTGTAGATCACAAATTGCCATTGAAATTTCTTTTTTTATTTGTCGGTTTTCTCCTTTTTAGTGTTACACTGATACGTAACTTTAATAAGGGAGAACAGTCAGCCATCAAATTGATCAGTGTCACGTAAATAATATCTGAGTGTACGATCAGTATTACCAGGTAAGTGCCCATGTCTGAGATCCGCAGTGACCGGTTTCTCTATAACCAGGTGCAACGTTCTGACATTCCTCCTACATTGCTGTATATTGTACATCTTATGTCTCAGCTGTATTATATGTATCCTATTCTCACTGTGTTTTTATGTATAAATTGCTTTTACTTACCCATTGTCTTGATTCTTATTTTCCTGTCACTCCTTATATATCGCTTGTTGAAACACTTCCTTCACACTGACCTGGGCTATATTCAGACAGCTTTAATGTCAACACCCATCGAATGGGGACATATGGACCTCTCATGGTTTGGAAGGGTTACTCCCCTTAAAGACATTTATGGCATATCCACAGGATAAATGTCTGACAGATGTTGGTTGAGGGACCCATTTCTGGACGTGTGCACCTATCAGACTTATGGCATCAGGGAGCAGGGGAGGTCTTGAGAATCCCATTAATTCTTGAATACAGAAGTGGTTAACCCCTTCCAGCCACTGTGATTTTGGTTTTGTCACATTCTTTTTTTCCTGGAACTTGAGTGGGTCTTTAATCATGACCCAGTATACAGTAAACTCCTGAGCTCCCCGTAGTGGTGGGCGTAGGGAGGATGTTATGGTTTCCTCCTATAGCGAGATTGGCTGTGCACACCAAGTAATGCGGGAAATAGGTGGGTGCTCTAGTGGAAAGGGGTTGGCTAGACCCCATATATCAATATTTAGAAGAGTCCACGGCGCTCCAATATCATGCTGCTTTAGTGCAATTTATTAATAATCTATTAATAGAGCAAGCGATTGGTTTGAAAGGTCTAGATTACTGTACAAAACCAGTAACAACAATAAATCTCATAGATGCCAATTGTTGACGTTTCGGCTAGTAGTGCCTTTCTCGAGCAACATCACATAGATCTATATAGAGAAGCATCGGATAGGTAATATGGACCAAAGGAGAATAGGTATCTGTAAAAACAGGTAGTAGCAGATATGGGGAATATCAATGGACAAGAAGCGATAAAACCAAGGAGAAAAAGAGCCAGTACTCTGCTATAGTAGTGAACACGCCCGGGGAGGAGAGTCATGTCTCAAAGAGATCTGGAAGAGGTTGTGGAGTGCAAGAGAAGACGTCCGTGGTGATCAGGACGTCTTCTAAATGTCTTCCTTCTATGCCTGAGCAGGTTCATCCAAAGGCTGCAAATGGCTGTGAAAATGCAGCTTTGTGCTATAGTCAGGTGGTGTATTTTTCCAAAGGACAATCTGATATCTACCCCATAGTTCACCACATTTTTGGACACAGATTAGGCCCATTCAATGGGGATAATACTAGACCTGGCTTCCAAGGAGTAAATAATTGACGTGCACTGGTGTGTTTTATATGTAAAGCATCAAACACCATGTACATGAAGGCAGCAGTGTGATTGTATTTTTTGGACTTTTTTTTTCTTGCAAAAAAACCCACCATGAATCTCGTGCATTTTTTGAAGGGTGTTTTCATCCCCTATGTGGAAGTGTAAGGCTATGTTCACACGGCTTAATTGCGGGGCGTATTTCGGCCCGAAATTACGCCATGGGGGCGGGGCGAGTTGCTGGCCCCATAGACATGCATTATCCACGGTGTGTATACACCGTGAATAAGTAGCATGTCACTTCTCTCCCCGCTCGCCGTATTGTGCGAGCAAGGAGAGGAGACGTAATCCATAGTTCTCTATGGGAATTGTGGATTACTGTAATGACCGGGACGTATTTCAGCCCGCAATTCGCGCAGTACAGCGCAAATTACGGGCTGAAATACGTCCCAGAATAAGCTGTGTGAACATGGCCTAAGGGTTTGTTCACACAGCATCTTTGCAGCCATATTTCAGGGTGTAATTGTGCTGTAACATGCCTGAAGTATGAGCCGCAAATACGGTAATTCATAGCTCTCATTGAGTATTAGGATTACCTGCCGTTTTCCCCGACATGTATTATGTGCTGGGAGAAAGAAATTACATCACTTCTTCCAGGCGTTTACATGCAGGGAAAAATGAAGGCAACGGGGTCGGCGCTTTAGAAGTACGCGCTGGCTGAAATGCATGTAGAAAAAAGCTTCTTTAGCGCATCCCATTGGATGACATAGTTTGTCAAACTGTGATGCGTATTTTTACCAACATGGATTCCACATCTTCACTCCAAACCTATGTAGATTTCTGTGGAGCCACAGACAGGGCTGACCCGCATCAAGAAATATGATGCAACCACACAGCTTCTAATCTTCATCCGCATTCCCGGAATCTCATCTTCTCTGTGTGCGGCGGATGGGTTTCTTTCCCTTTTGCTTTTCTCCGTCTTCTTGCCACCAGAAACGGTGTCACCCACATCCGTATGGACCGCCGATCGATGGACCTAGCAGCAGAAACATTTGTGACAACACCCTGTTCAATAATATCAGTGCGGAGACAATGAACTGGAAGCTTCCACCTCCCTTTATTTTATTATGCTTTGTTTTCTATTTGTATTTTCTGGAAAATCTTCAATAAAAAACATTGAAAAAAAGAATATAGTGAAATATGCAGATTTCTGCCAGGTGGTTTTTTTTTGGCATCTTTTTCCATGGGGAAAACATATTGGGGCAAGATTATTGAGGCGGTTGTGGCAGAATTCTTGCGCAAAAATAACGTAACTGCTTTACACTACATTTATTACACAGTTTCTAGCCACTTCTGTGTCTCATCCGACAAAAGAGCCTCAGTGAAGGGGTGTGGCTTAGTTTGCAATGCCTTGCGCCAAAGTTAGTGGCATAAAGTAAGCCAACTTCTGAAAGGTGTAAAGTGTAGACTAAACTGTTCTATCCAGATTTATCAACACTAGCGCATTGTAAGACTGTCTAGTGTAACTTTACAGTTTGGGTCGGTCCCCGCAGCAGGGTTTTCAGTCGGATTTACAGACGGTCTGTAAACAGACTGTCAATCTTTTACATTGACTTAAATAGAAAATCCCTGCAGTAGTCCACACTGCACGGATTTTCTGCCGGACGTATTTTTACACCAGCAGTAATGAAAAACTTAGAACATGTTCATTCTTCCGCCCGGTTTTTGGATAGAACATGAATATGTGGGTGTGCTGCAATACGGCTGGAATCCGTCCCAGCCATTACGGTAATCCACAGTTCTCATAGAGAACTCCTCTCCCCGCTCGCACAATACGCCAAGCGGGGAGAGAAGTGACATGTTCATTATCCCGGTGGGATACGCGCCGTGGATAATGAAAGTCTATGGGGCCGGGGAGCTGTACCCCCGCCCCTTCCTCAAGCCGTAATTGCGGGCGAAATCCGTCCCGCAATTACGGCTTGAATAAGCCGTGTGAACCGGGCCTAAGGGCGTGTTCACACAGCCTAGTTTGAAATGTAAATTTATGCTCTAAATACACTTCCAAATCTGCTTCAAAAACCGCCTGGTTAGAGACCTTTTATGAAGTGTATTTTCAAACATATTTAGAACAAGTGTGGAGCGTGTTTTGAGGAATTTACACTATGAAAATACTCTCCTCCATTAATTCTAAGGGGCTTTTACTCACGTAGACGCCTCAAGAATTGACAGGGGACTTAAATTTACGCCAGTAAAAGCTTTGCGAAGTATGCACTGCAATTACACTAATTGGGAACCTTACATGGAAAGTTAATGAAAAATGGTCAGAGCATTGTGTGAAGCGGATTTTGCTGCGTCTCTCAGCACAAGTTAAGCACCAAAATACGCGGCAAAATACGCAATGTGAACGTACCCTAAGGGTATATTCACACCGCTTGTGTTGGAGCACATTTCGCCGCGTATTGCGCTTAATACGCAGCAAAATGCACCCCATAATTACGGTAATCCATAGTTCTCATAGAGAACTATGGATTACGCCTCCTCTCCCCGCTCGTACAATACGATCATATTGTCCGCGCGGGGAGATAAATGACATGTCAATTATTTGCGGCGAATACACGCTGCAAGTAATGCATGTATATGGGGTAATGCCATACATGCCAACTCTCCCGCTTTTGGCGGGGGGTCCCGCTAATGGGGGTCCCCCCCCCCTGCCACCCTGGCAGAGTTGGCAAACCTCCCGCCGCCAGCAGGCAGCGGGGGTTCTTTAAATGACCGCGGCGCCAGAGTAGCGCTAGTGCACTACTCTGACGCCGCCGGGCCGTCTTACTGTGCAGGGAGGAGAGGCAGGAGGGATCGTTCCCCTCCTCCCTTCTCCCCCTGTATGTACAGCGCCGGTGTGCGCTGTACATAAAGATCAGCGTCGCAAGTGGCGTGACGCGCGGTTGCACTCACTCCCCTTGCGACGCTGAGTCGGTCGGCCGGGAGATGTCCGGAGATGGCCGCGCTGCAGGGAGCCTGGTGAGGTAAGTGGCTTTCATTATTTTATTTTTATTAGCTATAAGGGGGGATCTACCTGGCTACTACAAAGGGGGCCGCTACCTGGCTACTACAAAGGGGCCGCTACCTGGCTACTACAAAGGGGGCCGCTACCTGGCTATAAGAGAGCTCTACCTGGCTGCAAGGGGGCATCTACCTGGCTTTCTTCCAAAGCCGTTATGCAGTTAGGTGGAGTGGGTGTGGCCTTTTGAAGGGGTGTGACACAGCAACAAGATGGGCATGTCCATGCAAATTTTTTTTTGCCGCGCGCGCCGCCCTCTTCAATCTCCTACTTTTCCACTTTCAAAAGTTGGCAACTATGGGTAATGCATGTCTATTGTGCCGCAATATATTGTGATCAGCACATACTCCCGAAGCACGAGAGGCCAGCAGCCCGCCAGCCTCATAGACATGCATTACTCGCGGTGTATATTCGCCCCAAATAATTGACGTCACTTATCTCTCCGCACGTACAATACGATCGTATTGTACGCGCAGGGGGGACAAGGCGTAATCCATAGTTCTCTATGAAAGCTATGGATTACCGTAATTATAGGGCGCATTTTCCCGTGTATTAAGCGCAGTACGGCGCAAAATGCGCCCCAAAATAAGCTGTATGAACATACCCTAAGACTGTTCTTATTGCCATAGCAACCAACCACAGCCCAGCTTTTATTTTTTAACCTGCCCTAGAAAAAAGAAAGCTGAGCGCTGACTGGTTGCTATGGTAATAAGTACAGTCTTACTGTAAGTCATGATAAATAAGGCCCAGTGTGAGCGCAGACTTTCACTTCAAGACGTCAGGTAACTGCTCCTATTACACAGTTCACCACTAGATGGCAGCCTGCTGATAGAAGACGGCTCCAGGACCAATGAACGCCGACTCCCAGCAGTTCTGTGCACGGACAATTGTGACAATAAAGTTTTGACGTTGAATGCAAAAAAAAAAAAAAAAATAATTCAAGTTGTTGGCGGCTGCGGACGGCTGGGTGAGCGGCGAGGTGCGGGGCCGGGACACTGTGCGGGATGATATAGCCTATTGTATGACGGACACGCAGCCAGGACGCGGTACAGCACTCATAGGTTGTGTATGTACAGCGAGAGATTCCCGGGTTATCTACTACGTGTACTGGGCGTACAGTGTGCCTACTACAAGTACCAGCATGCCTTGTCAGCGGTGTCCGCAGGAAGCTATGGGACATGCTGGGAGTAGAGGTTGTGCAGGTTGGAGACTCCTGTATAGTCACGATTTAGTGAATGTGACTATTAATCACTGATGGTTTCTTTAGTTATTTATAGTAAAATCGTCCTATGTTACCACTGCGGATATATAGGATATGATAGAGGAGAGAAGCTGAGCTCTGTGATATATAGGGTTATATAATAGAGAAGCTGAGCTCTGTGATATATAGGGTTATATGATAGAGGAGAGGAGCTGAGCTCTGTGATATATAGGGTTACATGATAGAGGAGAGAAGCTGAGCTCTGCGATATATAGGGTTATATGACAGAGGGGAGGAGCTGAGCTCTGTGATATATAGGGTTATATGATAGAGGAGAGAAGCTGAGCTCTGTGATATGTAGGGTTATATGACAGAGGAGAGGGGCTGAGCTCTGTGATATATAGGGTGATATGAGAGAGGAGAGAAGCAGAGCTCTGTGTTATATAGGGTTATATGACAGAGGAGAGACGCAGAGCTCTGTGATATATAGGGTTATAATGATGGAGAGAGAGCTGAGCTCTGTGATATATAGATTATATGATCAGAGGAGAGAAGCTGAGCTTCTGTGATATATAGGATTATATGATAGAGGGAGAGGAGTTGAACTCTGATATATAGGGTTATATAAAAAAAATTATATCACAGATTATATAGCACTAATCCCGTGTATATAGGGTTATATGATAAGAGAAGGAAGCTGGCTCTGTGATATTGGGGGTTATATGACAGAGGAGAGGAGCTGAGCTCTGTGATATATAGGGTTATATGATTGAGAAGAGAAGCTGAGCTTGCGATATATACGGTTATATGATAGGGGGAGAGGAGCTGAGCTCTGTGAATATAGGTTATATGACAGAGGAGAGGAGCTGAGCTCTGTGATATATAGGGTTATATGATAGAGAAGAGAAGCTGAGCTCTGCGATATATACGGTTATATGATAGAGGGAGAGGAGCTGAGCTCTGTGATATATAGGGTTATATGATTAGAGGAGAGGAGCTGAGCTCTGTGATATATAGGGTTATATGACAGAGGAGAGGAGCTGAGCTCTGTTGATTTTTAGGGTTATATGTTTAGAGGAGAGAAAGCTGAGCTTGTGATATGTAGGGTTATATGATAGAGAGGAGCTGAGCTCTGTGATATATAGGGTTATATGACAGAGGAGAGAAGCTGAGCTCTGTGATATATAGGATTATATGATAGGGGAGAGAAGCTGAGCTCTGATATATAGGATTATATAAAAGGGGGAGGGGAAGCTGAGCTCTGTGATATATAGGATTATATGATAGAGGAGAGAAGCTGAGCTCTGTGATATATAGGATTATATGATAGAGGAGAGGAGTTGAGCTCTGATATATAGGGTTATATAAAAAAAATAAATATTCACAGGATTATATAGCACTAATCCCGTGTAGGATCTCTTAGCGCTCAAGTCCAAAACCATTCCTTAATATCAGAACGCTTCAAACAATAGACTTTAAGTCATCAAAAAGCTATATTTAATCCTTTAAAAATATCACAGATTAAAAATACAGGTACCACTTCAACGCGTTTCGCATGAGTCTATCATGCTTCATCAGGAATAATTCTCTTAATGACAAACCCACATTATATACACACATCACTTCCTTTACAACATACATTACATCTTAAAATTTTCTAAAAATCTATTAAAAACCAATAAACATCCATTACTTGCTGTTAAGTAACATGACATACGCTTACTTCTTTCCCGGGGTCCATACAGCCCTCCTTCCTCCACGGGTTCCGGACCGGAAGTTGTCATACTCTTACATTACTTCCGCCCTTACTCCTCAGAGCAGGACCAGGATGGAAGTGCGCATGCTCTATGCCCGTAGTTTCCGTATTTCTATACCGGCAACAGGCTATTTCCATAGCAATAAATAAATATGAAAGGTTGCAATTAGTTAGATGAATACTTATCTTATCCCCATATCAATTAATGATTTCCTGTCCTTCATTCAAGCCAAACGGACTCAATGTGTTTAACTTGAAAATCCAAAACGTTTCCTTATTAGTTAGTGCTTGTAATCTATTTGGTATTTTCTCATGCACAAAATCAATGGGTTTAACTTTTATTTGATATTCACCATCTTTATGCATTTCCTCAATATGCCTGGGGAGACTATATAGCCTACTTTTCTTTTTAATATTGAACCGATGATTGTTCATCCTTTGTGACAATTTGGTAGTTGTGCTGCCTATGTATTGCTTGCCGCAATCACAGGTTAAGTATACCACGAAACACGAATGACATGATAATTTGTGTCTAATTTTGAAACTCTCATTCGTAGTTGTAGACTTAAAAGTATCGCCTTCCTCCAGCATATTACAAGATTTGCATAAGGAAAATGTACATGCAAACACCCCTTTTGTTTCAATCTCATTCTTCTCCTGCCGTTTATACTCATCTAGTTGTCTCTGCCTTGATGGAGCCAAACTATTTTTTAAGGTAGTTGCTCTACGATAAATGATTTTTGGACGCTCTGTTAGTTCCGTTTTTAAAACTGGATCAGACATCAAAATATTCCAATGTTTGGATAAAATATTTTGTATCTCTTTAAACTGAGATGAAAAGGTAGTGATAAAATGAGTACTAGTTTCATAAGCCTGTAATGTGAAGCTGAGCTCTGTGATATATAGGGTTATATGATAGAGGAGAGAAGCTGAGCTCTGTGATATATAGGGTTATATGATAGAGGAGAGAAGCTGAGCTCTGTGATATATAGAGTTATATGCTAGAGGGACAGAGGCTGAGCTCTGTGATATATAGGGTTATATGGTAGAGGGAGAGAAGCTGAGCTCTGTGATATATAGGGTATACATGGCGCATGTTTAAGTGATAACTTTACTGTAGTAAAATGGTAACGTCAGGCTGTTTATCACCTTATGATACAATTATCAAGCTATTTAGGTAGAACAGACACTGACGAGCAAAATAGTAACAATACTTTGAACTTTTGACTTTCAGGCTCCATATCTCATAATCCACTACAGCTTTGTACATCAGGCTACCATCATTTTATAGGCATCATCTTACCTATCTTATACATACATTATTTAGTATTTAGCATCTGCTTAGTTCTGAAGATTCTTGTCATGTAACTGCATTGTTACTGTTTTGCTCCTAAAAATCAAAATGTAAATTTTTATTGTTAGTATTTCATAAATCCCCTTTGGCTTTCAGCTCTGCCTGAATCCTTCTGGGCCCTGGATCAGATTCAAGCAGGTCTTGACCAAAATCTGATCCCAGGTCTCTTCTACACATTCTCAATGTTGGTGCGGACTGGACTTGGATACAAATACAGCTTTTTCTACAACTGTAGCCACAAGTGTTGGATTGGGTTGAGGTCTGGGGACTGTGGAGGCCAATACAACGACTCTACTTCATTATCATTGAATCATTCCTTCTCCAACCATGACTCGTGTTTCGGGTCGTTGTCCTGCTGGACACTATGTCGTCCTCTTCATACCCATAGTACTCGAGCGTACAAAGTAACTCATGTTGTAGGACACTCACATATAGCTCAGCATTGAGAACAACATTGATCCTGGTCAAGTATCCAACATCTTTGGCTGTAACATCCCCATATCATCAGGCTTCCTCCAACGATCCTGACAGTTCCTTCAATTTCTCAATCTGTTTGCCCCTTTTCCCTTGATTCTTCCAAAACAATTTTACGCCATCAGAGCCCAGTTATTGACTTTCATTTCATCGCTTCAACAAAAAACGTTTTCAACAAAAACATCCTGAATAACATTTGTGGAGTTTGTGAATTTGTTCTGAGAAATAGTATCGCCTCCATCAGACCCTTCACAGATGACCTCAAATCTAATCTCATGATTTCCAGGCTAGAGAATGGCCTCTCTACACTAACTTGGGTTGGGGGCATAAGGTGACCACAGGAGCAACATCTCTAACAATGTCGGAGTATAAAGGAATGGCCTCAGCCACAGTCAGGTCTGATGAACGGTTGAACTTCTACTTCTTTGAGAGCAAGTGAAAAATGTTGCTGAAATCTGTTTGCCATGGGAGCGGAATCTTTTCCCCTGGGGCAGCGCTTTGCCTGCTCCATGTCATCAATTACACTCCTCATTTGATGAGGCTGAAGATATGGGAGCACTGTCAAGACCCAATTCCTCTTGCTCTTGGCACTGCATTGAACTAATTGGACCAACTAATTATATATTTTGGAAGTCAGTCAATTTTATAACGACTCCGATTCCACCAAAATGGGCTCCGACTCCACAGCCCTGATGACAGAGGAGAGAAGATGAGTTCTGGGATATATAGGGTTATATTATGGAGAACCGCTGAAGAAACTTCAAGAATTGACATGTCGCCTCTTTTTCAGCGCCTAAAACGCGCGTAAATCCCTCATCGTGTGTGAACTACAATGCTGTTTTACATAGGCATTAATGAAAATTAACTGGGGGTATTTTGGAGGCTTTTGTGATGTTGTTTTAGGAGCAAAATGCTCTGAAAACAGCTTCCCAATTAGCCGTGTGACCGTACCCTTCCACATCTAACCATGAATTGCTCACGTGTATAAGCAGCAGCAGAAGTTTCTGTAAGTTGCTGTTTTCTGTGTGGCTCCCATTGGCCACGTCACGGTAAAGAAAGCTTGACTAAGAATTCAATTCCTACTGTAGGATAGGAAGGGTTTTCTTTCAGCTTGCTGTATTATTCAGCTTAGCATACAGCACATGTACTGTACATATGTATTTGACACAATACAAGTAAAAACACCAGTCTTCAAGATTTCTCCCGTGCTTCCCCCATACTCTGGAACTCACCATAACACATCAGACTCTAACACCTTTACTAGTTTCAAAAGCGACTTGAAAACCCATCTTTTTAGGATAGCCTGCGATTTACAATAAGGGTATGCTCATACAGCGTATTGGGGCACGTACTGTACACACCGCAATCCACCGGGTGTTTTGGAAGCACGCGCCGGCCCATTCATATGCATTGTCAATGGCGCGTAAGAGCCGTGAACAATTGACATGTCACTTCTCTCCCCAGGTGTACGATACGATGCTATTGTACGCCCGGGGAGACGATGCATAATTCATAGCGCTCTATGAGAGCTATGAATTACCGTAGTTGCAGCACACATTTCGCTGCGTATAAAGTGCAAATTCGCGGCAAAATAAGCTGTGTGAACATACCCTAACCCTGCTGCCCCAACACCATAATACTCACAGCTCTGTCCCTCACTTTCTGTCTCCTTCTCCATTGTAGATTGTAAGCTCTTGTGGACAGAGTCCTCTCTCCTTCTGTATCAGTCTGTTACTTAGTGTTATTGTATTTGTCTATTATGCACCTGAACCCCTTGTACAGTGCTCTAGAATTAATGGTGCTCAAACGTGAAATAATAATAAAAAAACACAATCTATCCGGTGTATTCAGAGCGGTGGTGCCAGATCTCTCCATTACATGAGACACAATCTCCCTTATAAACCAGTGACACAGAAGAGAGGTGGGTCAGCTGAACAATTACCCATTTTTCTATTTCAGCACATTGCAATCATGTCAGTGACTGGGAACTTCTTCAATAAATTAAGGTGTTTGGCGCTCACTTTGGAGAAGGAGACTGCGCATCTGGAGCAAGTCTTCAGCCAGGAAGATGATGGTGAGTACAGGAAGGAACTGGTTCTATGAAATATTGAGTAACAATCAACAAGCTGGAAGCTCCTGGGCCCCGATGCAAAGTCTGTAACAGCACTTGAAATATATCGCTCCGTGTTTAATGAGTCTATACAATATATGGGTTTCTCTATTTGACTTTAATTACAGACATAAATTAACTTTTTGATGATGATCTCGGAAACCACTCAGAACGCCCTTTACTCCCCTTCTTCCTACTTCCTGGATACCATGTGATGTCCATTGATCACATGGCTTAGCTTCTGAGTCTGTGCACCTTTTGTCATCACTCAGTGGGTGTGCTTTGAAGCCAGGTTCAGCTCAGAAACCCCCTGTATTGGGTGTGACCTGAGAAGAACTGGCTGCATACAGTGACTCATCAGTCACTATGCAAACAGAGGCACTGACAGAAATGTAATCATTCAAGTATAGAGCTGGACGCTGCAAGCAGAAGACTTGCATTGTTTGATTGGCAAAATGTTCATTAGGACCTCAGAGAGTATCCAGCCGCAGTCAGAAAAAAGTCTGCCTACTGCTCTTTATATAGTAGTGTTGTCAGGGTAAAGCATCACGATATGCTGCCCTGACATCACTGTGTGCCGAGAGGATGACACATCCGCGACAACAGGCAAACAGGTTTCTCATGATCAAACACTGATTGTTATGGGTGCTGTGACATTGCCCACCTTTCTTGAATGCTAGATAGGCTATGCAGTGTACAGGAAAGCTGGGTGATGCCACATTCCCCACAACAATCTGTTACAATAATGGGATAGCTGTGTACCTGCTGTGGGGGGATATACAGCACATACATAGAAATATATAAACCAAATTATATACCTTTGTACATGTATTACATATATTATAGGATGTGAAAAGAATGTCTTTTTACCATATTACAAACTGATTGAATTGGTGCACAGTACTACACACAGCCTGCTGCAGGCAACCAGGGAGTGAACTGGAGCAGAAATGCAGGGTCATGAGGTGTACATGTCTGGGAATGATAATTAACAGTGCCAGGAGTATTCGGGGGCTGGTGCAGAGAAGTCCTAGATTGTAACTGCAAGGGATTCTGGGACTTGTAGGAAATAGCTGCAGGAGAACTACTGACCTTCCCACAAGCAGAAGTTCACTGACTTATAATAGATAAATAATGAGTGTAAGATGTAGCCTCAAATGGGCTATCCCTTCCTTGTGGGGGTTCAAGATTATCTGCAAAAATAACAAAATGTCACCGTGAAAACAAATCAGCAACATGCCCTGTTGCTGTGAAAGTGCTTTGCTGATTTTATTCACAAATTTAAATGGTGGGTTTTTTATACCACTTTTGCAAATGATAGGTTGTAACATCACATTAGCTGTCTCTGGAGGTGTCAATTGGCACGTCCCCTTATCTATGGACCACTCCTCACAGCTTCAGAATTACTGAACACAGGGTTAACTTCTGACTAGGCGCCATCTTGGATTACACACGATCTTATACAAACTATTACAGGCGGTCCATTTTGTTAACACATTAAATGAAAAAAGATATACCTATACTTTTACATGCTGTCTAACTAACAAGTATGTGCCAATTATGGTATATAATATATATATGTATAATGTGAAGTATATATCTCACTAACTAATACAATGAAAATAGATGACACAAAGGATCACACATATATAATCTTTGTTCCCATCCACAACAGTCCCCCCCTTGAGACTTTGTTCTCATTTTTTATCTCTCCTAGCCTCTTCCCAATTCGCTCTTTCCCTATTCCTCTTTCCCTATTCCTGTCTCTTGGCGAAGTAAGCCCTCTCCCTGATAAGGCGGCCCCGAAGTCCCTGATACGCCCTAGCTCACCTACACTTCTATGGTCTAATTCTTTATGAGACGTGCGGTTGCAGAAGGGAGTAGATGACTTTCCGAGCACTTCTGAGTTCAATGGTCCTCCGATGGAATAGGTGTCTTAATGTCCACATCATCATAGTGTTGTCAGGCTTTGGACAGCTGAAGAGGTGTAGTGTCCGCTGTCATCATAGAGGCCAGGCCGTGGACAATCTGTTCATCATGATGGGAGTAAGCCTGGTCCACAGCTTTCACAAATAGTTTCCTCAAACAAGGGAGAACACAACAGACAATTAAGCAAGAATAGCAGCGACAATCAAGTATGCAATACCTATCAGGGTCAAGCATTCCCTGCCAACCCTTAAACCATGATGTAAACACGCTCCAGGGGTGATTCTATGCCTGAGTGTAACGCTTTAATTTCTTCTGAGAGATCATCTAGCACCTAATGGCCACAGTGACCTTCCCATTCGGTCCTGTCTTATCTGGGATGAACGTACAGCAAGTTTCTCCAATCCTTTTGCACACTCCTCCCTTCTCAGCCAACACCCAAGTCCAGTCCAGCCGTTTTTCTGCCAGGCTACAGCAGAGGTTGGGCCCTCTGATCTGCCGAGGCCGCCTGTAGGGCGTCTCTGTGTAATTCCACAAATCTCTGCTGGTTATGAGATATATGTAAATTTATCCAATCTACATTCTGTAACAGTGGAGTTATTGGTAGCAGAGATTCAACCCAGCGGCCCACTTTACACCCCCCCTTGCCTTAAACTCATCAGGGACCCCCCTTGGTAACTCCTATAGCATCAATATACACATGTGGTCGAAGCTGCCCTTTGGAGGCTTCTCTTCTCCTTCTGGCTCTGATATGGTCCACTATCTTCTGACCCCTCACTACAATATATGTAATGGGAATGAAGTAACTTTGTCAGGCAACATTGTCCGGTCCATTTCCCTCCATTTTTTGGTCCCCTAATTTTTAAGATCTCCACATATCCAATATATGTCCCCTAGGGATTGGACCTGATTTTTTGTAAGCGCTGCATGATTGTTTACTGTATGTGAGCAATAACCTTTCATTAGGGATTGTCCCAGGAATCTGCCAATGTCCCAACACTATATCTGTATAGCAGTTTAAATGCCTGGTAACAGGTAAACCCCAACTGTTGGCTTGGTTGCTTGTTTGGATGATTGGGTACTCTGCCTTCCATCCTCACAGGCAGCAGGATCTTGTGGTGGTGTGTTGGTTGTATAAACTAGAAAATCATTCTGTGCGTTCCTTGGGAAACTCTAGTGGGCGTGCTATATGGAGGTCTGTCAGCTGAAACAGACATAGCAGTTTGTTTTGTTAGTTGGGCATGTAAATTTTACCCATCCTATCCACAAGTTTTTATCTGAGAACCCAGTCCTCTACCCTCATAAAATCTTCAAGGGTAGGATCCAGCCATGGCTGTCATTTTTGCCTTGAAAGAGTCAGCACATGGGCATAAGCGGGTTTGCCATGTGGTGCGGGACTCCCAACCATTTTCTCTGAACTTATTCATGTCTTTCAACGAATTTCTCATTAAACCCCGTGCCCCTCCCCGTATATAGGCTCCCAAGGACATATATACCACCATCAGTCCTCCGTGAGGGTTTTCCAATAGAAAGCGTTAGGGCATGCTTTCACCCTGGTACTCCCAGATCTCGACAGGTTTCCAGTCTATGTCAACCTTATTCCTGGTAAGTAGGGTTTTCCCCTTTTTCTTTCGCTATTAAGGCAGGCTCTGGTCTATACCCCCAGTCATTTCCTGTTCCAACCCACAGCACCCCAGTGATTAGGCAAAGGGTCCCCAATACACATTCCCATCTCACACCAATATAAGCATGGTTCTGACCAAGAGTTAACGCACATAACTACTAACATCAGTAAAACGCAGCATCTTGCCTTCCTCTCCGTGGGGCAGGAGTCGATCTTTACAGTGTGAAGCGGTGATCCAGTTGGGCTTTCCTGCCACCTTGACAGATGAAATCGTGGGTCACAGGACTTGGGTACGGCCTCAAACCTTGGCTCAAGGTTTTTAGGCACAGACAAACTTCACTGTAGACCCAGTCCTCCAGGCTGTAGCTTATGAGCAGCAAACGTCTGGATCTGGAATGGAAAACTCTAAAATACATTACGACAACACTTTAACCACTGCAGTCACTAGTAAGAGGCAATAGCATCATTTTGTATCTACAAGCTGCTGAGGGAAATATTGCACCTAGCCTTGAGGCACTGCCTAACAGGATCTCATAGTGAAAGTAGAGCGAACTTTCCCCCCCGGGGCGTGTGCCTGACCTAACCAAGCTATGGGCAGCGGTCT
This sequence comes from Phyllomedusa bahiana, assembly GCA_025379985.1. Lineage (NCBI taxonomy): Eukaryota > Metazoa > Chordata > Amphibia > Anura > Hylidae > Phyllomedusa > Phyllomedusa bahiana. The sequence continues at coordinate 154,917 of JAODAL010002028.1, forward strand.
GGTAGGGCATGACTGTTTCTCTTGCCACTTTAAGCATCGTGTGCTTTTCATAGTCCGTCCATGTCCCCATTTGCACTACAGGCTGGGTATAGCGACCGTGGCAAGCAGGGTCGCCTTCTCCCCCCCCCCCCTACTGCCATATAGCCCGTCTTCTTCGTTCTTCTTTGGCTCCCTTCTTTTTCCAAGCTCCCTTTTTCTATCTTCCCCCCCCCCCCCCCCCCCCCTGCTTGATGTTGCCATTATCATAGCAACAGCATGGATGGAGGGTCTGTGGTTGTTGGCTCATGTGTGCTCATAGTGGGTGCACAATCATCTTTAAGGCTGCATTCTTTTCCCAGCTTTCCTGTTCTCCAGTGGAGCTTGTTCCTGCATCTTGGCCAGCATCCCTTGTGGTTTGGGTGCGAGATTTTTCCTCCTGCACCTTGCCATCTGACTTTGTCTGTCCCCCTTTCTCACCTCCTGCGGCCTGTTTGGCCATGCTTTGTCAGCCAAGTGTTTCGTCTTCTGTATTCAGCTTCCCATGTCCTTCATCTAGTATGACGCACTTTCCGGTGGCAGCAGCAGTGGCAACCTCAGACTTAATGGCTTGTCCATGTTTTTCTACTGGGTTCCCGCATCCGTGAGAAACCCTCGTGCTTCCCAAATAGGTCCAGCATCATGGCGACTCCGAAAGCGTTATCTTGAATCCGATATATGTTGGCCGTTTGCCCTCTGCCCTAAACTCATGCTGCCGCTTCTGGGCTGACTTATGCAATGGCAGACTCTGGCTTTCCAACGCTACCTGCTTGTGGATTGTGCCACGGCATATCCCGTGCAATTCTTACGTCCTGCACTGGTCTGCAAATCTGGATCAACCAACAAAAAGAACCATATCCGGGTTATTCAAATGAAAAGTCACCAACTTCTCGTACTTCAAAGCAATCATGGCTTCTTCCATGTTCACCGATTCTCCGATTCCCTCTATCATCCTCATTCCCACCCTGAGAAAGGAAAGTAATGGCAGCTGATGAAGAACACAACAGCATCCCACCCCCCCAGCCAGATTGACGTTATCCGGCAGGAGGAAGAATTCTGAAGCCTGAGATGCTGATGAGAGAAGTCGTGGTTGAGAATGGCAGAGATGTTCACATGGAGCCAAGAAGAGGAGGGAGTGTCCGACTACGATTATCCACCCCAAACTGATTTATCCACAGCACTTGGGCCTGCAAGCAACATTCTTGTAAACTGGAATGTCCTCCCCTTTGCATCTGGGTGCAGTTCCTTGCAGAGTAGTCCCCCCTCAACTGGTCTGTTTTCGGCCTCCATGGGCCTGTGCTAGAACTCCCAGGCATGTCCTACCCTTTCCGATACACAGAGCTTAGAAGGTCTTTCTGTTAGGCCGGGATGCCTAGTGCAGGAGCACTGGCAAAAGCTTTCTTCAGCTCCTGGAAGGACTCAAAGCACTTCATCCAAAGTGGAAGGTAGTTGTCTTCACTGCCTCATACCAGAATTGTGCACGAAGTGGAAATCCCTGTCCTATGGATGCTGGGCTTCAGGAATAGATCAGACATCAGGAGCACGGTCTGGAATCTGGCTTGGATGGTGTCCCCTCTTCTTTGTTTTGCAGGGGGCCAGTGTCCTGCTTGTTTGCAGTTCAAGCAAAGTTAAACTGGTGGTCCTTGGCTTGTAGCCTCCAGGTCCTCATACGTCCCCACCATCACAGGAGCAAGGCCTTCAACACACATATCCGCAGGCTAGATTGCTCTCCAATGCCTTTTTGCAACTAAAGCACAACATCAACTGGTAGAGTCTTGTACACGGCAGAACCAACTTCATCTGCATCTTGATGGGTTCCAGCAGGCCATCCACAAAGGCACTGTTCCAGTCATCCGAGCATGCGCTTCTCAAAGAAAGAAAAAATCCTAAATCAAAACATCTGAGTTATCCGTGCCTGATATATCCTCCACGATTTTTCCCCTTTATCCTGAGTGAAGTCCCGTTCAGTGTCAATGCTGGTCCTGAAAGTCCTGGTCCCCCGCCCATTGTTTCAGGTGTTCACAACATTACACTCTGGAGGCCGCAGTGACCTCAACCATATCTGACGGCTTGATGAGGATGTTGGCCACCAATGGGCCCTCTGAATCCCCTGCTTTAACCTCGTGCCAAGACCATAAATCTTTCTGGTAATAGGCATATTGTTTCTCACGGTCCAGCAATTTCACTTGTTAAGACAGTACACTTGACTCGGTGGGAATTAACATAATATGTTCGGGCCTTCACACCCCCCCTTGCAGTGAGGCCTGTGAGATAAGGGGGTCTGCCGTAGTCAATTCCTGTGCCCTCCCCACTGGTCAGCTGACTTCTCCTCCCAGGTCTTTCCGGGGTGAGCTATGCAGTGGGTCAGCTGATGTGCCCCCTGCACAACAAGCCGACTATTGCGTGACTTTCCATGAGCTCAGCTGCTCGTTCTTCCTTTTATCATGTCTCATGTCATCTCATGCTGTTTAGAGCCTGCTCCCCACTGTATCTTCACCTCCCAGTACCATAGAGGTCTCCACTGTAGGGCTGCTGGTCTGGTCGCCATATATCCCCAGTATCTGCATCATCATTTGGACATACATACTATGTTTCCACCACTTGGTCCAGAAGTGAAAGTGGTACCCAGGAATGAGCAGGCATTAACCCAGAAGGAAGAGGATGTGACATCCTAATGGGAGCCAGTAGGCCGTGTCTGGAGTAGGAAGTGACATTGAAGGGGGCAGTGGCACTAAGGTACGGTGAACGTCAGGGTGTAACATGGGCAGGCAGGAGCATTGAGTGTGCTACAGGGTGCCAAGGGAGACAAGGTTGTCACAGTTGGTCTGTATATCTTGGGGCTTGGTTCCGCTAATCATGCAGCAGTTCTGAGTCAACACCCTGACTTTGCTCTCCACCCCCAAGTCACCTCCGCCAATACAGGGCTTCGCACATAAATCACACTTTCCTTGTGATTCAGAAACTTCCCTGGGGGAATACACATAGGACTGCACCCCCAGGGGCCCAACCCATTCTTTATCATCCATCTAATTACACAGTAACCAGAATCAGCCATCAACAAAACAATCCAAGATCCTCAATCTACCTTCTTTCTTTCTCAACCCTCAGACATTCCCATCTCTATCACAAAGATACTTTCCTGAGGTCATAAATTCACACATCAGACTTAGCTTGCAAATTCTTCAGACTACTTCACTACTTACTCCTATCTACAATGAGACTCTTATCTGAATATTCTTACACTCTAAAACCAGCCGATGCGCTGTGCCTAAACTCAAAACTCACATACCAAAACTTCTTTGTTTCTTTGTTTCTACAAACACATTCTCACATTTATCTATCTGCAAGACACACCATGACAGACTCGACAGACACAGACTTGTATCAAAATGGTTTAAAAAAAACCGATTTCAGGCCAAGCTGTCTCAACTTCCTCTACACCAAGGAAAGGCCTGAATACATGATTCCACCATCAAATGATTCTCAATATTCACAAAGATTGCTTTTTCTCCACCAAGCCCAGCTTAACCGTCTCCTACTCGCGAGAGACTGAATTCCCGTGTATATTCCCATCGGGAGAATTCCTCATAAATCACTGAGCGCCTCCTAGGCTTTCGGTCTCCGGTGATTCCTCAGCTGACTTAACACCTGCTTCCCAGCTTTGCTTTCAATCATTTCCAAACAAATTCTAATACATGAAAACAGAAAATTTACCCCCACAAGTATTTAACTTGACAGGTCATAGGTTCAATAGCATGGGCCGACTCTTTACCTGTCAGCGTGATCTAACAATTAACACGAATGAAACATGTACAACTCCCACTGGCGAGCAATCTGCTCGGATAAGCAAAGTTTGAACCTTTACTTACTACCGGACAGATATTCAGAAGAGGAGTGGCGCCTTTATCTCTCATCTGTGTGCGCCAGTAGAAGCTCCACCATTTCAGTTTTTCGGTTAATAAATCAATCTAAGCCCATTGCCTCACTTGGCAGGCTTCATCTGTAATAGAAAGTAGCCTCAAAGGGCTATCCTGTCCTTGTGGGTGTTCAAATTATCTTAAAAATTACACAATGTGCACAGAGCAACCATATCACACCATGCCCTGTTGCTGTGAAAGTGCTTTCTGTTTTTATTCACTAAATGGTGGTTTTTTATAACTCTTTGCAAATGAGTAGATAAGAACATCATCATGTAGCTGTCTGTGAGGGTCTATTGGCACGTCCTTATCCTTAGTGGACTCACTCCTCAGCAGCTTCAGGAATGTCTGAACACGGGTTGTTCAACTTCTGACTAGGCGCCATCTTTGGGATTACACACGATCTATACAAACTATTACAGCGGCCATTTTGTTTTAACAACATTAATGACAAAAGATATACTCATCTTTTACATGATGTCCTATAAAAGTATGAGCCTATTATGTATCTAATATATATATGTATATGTGAAGTATATACTAACTAATACATTAAAATAGAGACACAAAGGATCACACATATATAATCTTTGTTCCCATCCACAACAGAGGCAAAAGAAAATAAACAAATGAAGGTAGTGGAATATCTTTACTTTTCAATATAAATACTGTTCATAGAAAACTATAAAATCTTTAAACTTTCGAGTAACCCCTTTAGGCACTGCACAAAAAAATGGGACTATTATCAGCACCTAATCGCATCAAGTATAATATGGTTCCCTATGCTTAAAAAATGCATGAAAATAAGCAGAAAAAATGCACCAAAAGACACATTAAGTGAAAAAAGCAGATTTAAAACCACATGAGCAACATGCTTACAAGTATGTGTTTCTCCTGTGTAATAAGTGCTTATTTCAATGCAAATACGGTAACTCGACATTTTCCCCGATGCGGATTCCACGCCGGGAGATAGAAGTGACATGTCACTTCTTCCATGCGCTTACTATGGGAGGTGGCACAGAGCGTTTCAGAAGTATATGCTGGCCAGCGCACACTTCTAAAACACCCAACGTATTGTGGCGTGTACGGTACACACAGGGTATGCTCAAACGGCATATTGCTAACAGTTTGTCCCTCGTTCTATAAAATACAGTAGTTTCGGACTTCCGGCGCCGTGATGGAGTGAGCGGAGAGAAGGAGCTCCCGCACAATTACTGCGGAGACAAGTCAGAGGCACTCGCTGCTAGAGACAGAGAGCGGAGGCATCAGAGCGCGATCGCCGTGGCTGAGGACGGAGCTCATAAGCGCAGTATCCGCTGCGGGGCAGCCAGGAGCCAGCTGACGCAGATACTGGCCAGCACACATGTGGCGGCAGGAGCTGGACGCAGCCACCGGAGGCCAGGCAAGCAGGCGACGCCTGCAACAACCCACAAAACTAGCGAGGGGAGAGCTAGGTCCCGAGACAACCCCTAAAGGGGTACATAAAGGGCAGATATAAGTGCACGTCATTTTTGGTGTGAATTTTGGCACCAATATTTACACCACAGCGGCCTTCTTCCCCCAGTGCCTCTGAGGCATATCTCTGCCTGGGACACAGATGTGACAGTGCAAATGTAAACAAGGGTGGAGAGCCCCAGATAGTCCAGTTCTCTATCTGGTGGTCAGTGCCATTTATCAGCCCAAGGCAACTAACAAAAGAAAAAAAAAGGCAAAAAACAAAGAGAACCGTCACATCGTATAACATTACAAGATACAGTATCTGGGCACTTAGCACGTCATAACATACCTTTACTGCCTTCGGGCCTTATTCAGCAAAGTCCTGTAAACGAATGACAAGCTGCTCCTTACTTAAATTTATAACCAGGGGACTTTAGTATCTGCATTATATCGGTGCAATTACCACACCATCTGCTGGTCAGAAAATTACAGTGGAAAAAAAAAAAAAAAAACAGTAGTTTCAGAGCATTAAGTACTTAAGGCTATGTTCACACGGCTTAAAATGGGACGTATTTCGCACCCTTCTGCGCGAAATACGGGGTGGAATACGTCCCAGTCATTATGGTAATCCACAGCTCTCAAAGAGAACTATGGATTACGTCTCCTCCACCCTGCTCTCACAATACGGCAGCAGGGAGATAATGACATGACATTATTCACGGGCGTATACGTGCCGTGAATAAGAATCGTCATGGGCCGGCGAGCTGCGGCCCACCCGCGCCCACCCGCTGTCAAGAGCTAACACGTCGTATTGCGGCGAAATACGCTGTCCTACCTATTCCTAGATATCTCCTCTTGTATGGGCTGCATCAGCTCTATAGCTACAGACCTGTTCAGTTTCTCCTGATAGGCTGCCAGCACTGGTTGCTATAGATACAGACCTGGCTTCTACTGCAGAACAGTAGAAGCCAGTAAACACTCTCCTGAATTCAAAATGACACCACGAGAACAAGACTGAGGCAAGATGAATCGATGTAGTGAAACAACTTCTTTAAGTCTGGTAGAGTGCAGCCTGCTCTGCCAAAGAGGAGTCCAGTTTATTCATGAGCGGGTGTTCGTCCCGTCCACCGATGAAGGTGCCTATTAGTGTTAGAAACCTGTCAACAAATGGTGGGTGTGGTTAGCAGTGTGTGGGCGGGGAAAACACCTGCTCATGAATAAACTGGACTCCGCTCTGGCAGAACAGGCTGCGCTTTGCCAGATTTAAAGGAGTTGCCTCACTACAGGCTTTCAGCCTACTTCAATATGCCTGGCAGCAAAGGATTTTTCTTGAGTTTCATGGGCGTGTACTTGTCTGCCTCTTCTCCTCCCTCTTCCCCCCCTCCCTCAGCACACAGACAGCTCTCCTTCTATGCAGCAGGTGGAGGTCGGAGGGGGTTTGCTGCGAGGTCTTAAACCCTGTGTGTGCCTGCCTAGAGTCTGCTTACTCCCTGCTGAATCATCTGCACAGTCAGTTGCACCAGAGTCAGGAGACAGCAGGGAGAGGCTGATCTATGAGTGTGGAGAGGTCTGTGAAGCTGTGTATCTATAGCAGAGCAGGGATGAAGTGTTCCTATACCCCCTGCTTGAGCAAACAAATCTCCAATTCCACAACAACAGACCAACCCTGTCAGAACAACACAGGGCAGCTGTCAAGTGGAGTTACTATAATCAAATGTCACTAATACAGTCAGAGCAGGGAGGGGAATGAACCGTTTCACATGCCCCCCGTGATCTATCTATTATTATAGTCACAGCTCCTACAATACATCATTGATAATAGTAACACACTTCACTGCTGTCACATCTCTGACCACATGATCATCCTCACCTCTGCTCCTCCTAAATTCTGTGTAAGAGAGCAGGAGGGAGTCAGCACACACAGGTTAATGCCACACAGACACAGAACCAGAGCCCTCCCTCTCCCTCCACTACAGAAGCATAACTTTTGGCATGAGGGGCTCTGTGCTCTGACCCTGTATTCAGAAATAAAGAGAAAAAAGATGAGTCATCAGACCTGAAAGCCAGAGAGCTAAAGATCAACTGGTAGGCTGCTATATTGATTTCAGGGAGCTTGATGTACTCCTACTAACCATGGATAACTCAAGAATCATAGGACATTCGTAATGAACATAAATTGCAAAGCTGCTTGTTTTTTTAAAGATCTTTTAATTAAAACCCAATCATTGTAGCGAGACAACCCCTTTAAGTAGTAAATGCTCTGTATTGACTGCACTTAACACAATAAGAGACACAGCGCTGGAAACAGCATGTATGACACTGGTTTGTGCTGCCCTCAGCAAGGGGGGCATAACCTAGTGACAGGTTCTCTTTAAAGAGCAGTTCTGCTAATGATTAATGTAGTAGGAATCTTCCAGTTATTATTTCTTGACCTGTCATTAATCCATGGTAGAAGATATGATCTGCATTTTATAGACTATGCAGTAATGAGTCTGCACTCTTGTTGTACTATGTCCTCGTACATTATTTCCCGTTTCCTTTTCTCTCATCAGACTATGAAGAGGAACCTCCGATGCGAGTGGTGCATGACCTGCGCTCTGAAATAATGGGCATGAAGGTGAAGTACAGGAATAAGAGGAGGCCAGGCCAGGATGTTTAGATATGTCCTAGGGAAGGGAGTTTGTCCTGGAACAATAGCATTATTGCCTTCATCATTCTGCACTTGGACTCCAAACATATTCTGCTTCCAGCAGATATTCTTAGTCTCACTGTTAAAAAAGACGTGGATCCTGTTCATTTATCTGTTACAAATACAGTACATGGGTATTGGAGGTAACCGAAAGCTTTAGAATTAATCCATAGTAATCATACCTTAGTCCAATGCTAGTTGTTAATCACTATAAACAAAAGCTTCATTCCTAAGTTCTTGCTGGGCATTAAATGGGTACTCCCACCTCAGAGTAATAACATTGCTAACTCCTTCCCAATGCAGCAACTTGTGTTTATGGTATACAGCATTGTTCCTTAATCCTCTGGATGGTGCTTTTGCCGCAGCATTTAAAGGGTTGAAGTGCAAGGACTGGAGATGCCTGGCTACTAGCAGCAGGTCCAGCTAGAATTGACAGCCGTTACCTGCTGCGCATGGAGCTGGCTCAATTAGGGGCAACACTGCAGTTCCTTACACAGCCACGTGGATAATGTGCAGGGGTATGTTCACACGCCTTATTGCGGCGCGTATAGTACGTGGTGCAATATGCCGTGTGTTTTGGACCCATGCGCTGAACAGCACGGAATTCCAAAACATGGGGGGGCTGGCACCCGGCCAGCCCCATTGACATGAATTGTCAGTAGCGCATAAGCGCCACTAACAATCGACATGTCAATTCTCCCCCCGCACGTACAATACGATTGCTCTATAAGAGCTATGAATTACCGTAGGTGTGGCGTGCATTTCGCCGGGTATAATGCGCAATATGTGGCGAAATACGCACCAATTTAAGCCGTGTGAACATACCCCAAGTTGAAAAAAAAAGTGAATCGTTCATTCACAGGATCAAGGGGATGTCAGAGATTGGACCCCCTACCGAACATAAATTGACAGCATATCCCCGCAATATACAATTACTGTATGAAATGGGACTACCCTTTTAAATGTGAGCAAGAGCCCAACAATGTACCAATGTAGCCAACATTATCAGATTACTGTAGTGGGTTGAAGGCTACGTTCTACTTGTGTGTTCGTTGATGTGTGGTATCCCTCCTTTTTACAGAGTGATATTCAGGCCACTGTTGCTAACCATGAAAAGACAGGACAAGAACTGAATAATTTCATAAATATCTGTAAAGTGCTGCAGCAGAGAAATGCCTCAGACATCCAGCAAATCAGAGACACGTTCCAGAAGTACGGCTATAAACCACCTGACAGTGAAGCATCGGGTAATGCAATGTACCATCATGATAAGTCACAAATTATGTAATATGGCTATTTCCCACAAGTAAAACTGCAGAATTACTGCAGCTACAGTGTTTGCCTGTATTAACCACTTAACACAAGAGGCCATACAGGTGCGTATGTACTTGGAATGCTCAAGAGCTGAGCCACTCCATACAGGCGGTTAACTGACTGTTGTTTACAGCTGCCACAATCAGCCGGCTCAGATCCTGGCTGGGGTAACTCTTTAGATGCTGTGGCCATCATTGTGTACAATCAATTATGCCCCCTAGTGGTCAAATACCCTAGGGGACTACAGTACCAGTAAAAAAAGAAGTGTTAAAAATAGAAAAATATTCAAAGTTCAAAACACCCCCCTTTTGCCATATTACAAATAAAATAACAAAAGTAAAAGTTAGATATTATTGGTATCGCCACATTCATAAAAGTCTGATCTTTTAAAATATAACCTCATTTATGTGTTTTTCTTTCTCTTCTTTTTTTGGGTCATTTCATGTACCCAAAATTTGGAATACCAAGTGATCAAAAAGTTGCTTGTACCCTACAATGGTACCAATACAAACTACGCTTCAGTCCACAAATAACAAGCCCTCACAAGTGTTCATAGATGGAAAAACAAAAAGTTATTGGTCACAGAAAATGATGCTGCAGCACAAAATTTAAGAAATACGGCATGCTTTTATTTTTGTTTAAAAGTACTAAATCATAATGAAAACTCTACAGATCTGGTATCCCTGGAATCGTACTAGCTTGTGTAATATAGATAACGTGTCATTTATTCTGAAAAGTGAAGTCTGTAAAAACAAAACCCTCACAAATATGGCACAATTTTTTTGCACATTCCACTCCACAAAGATTTTTTGGGGGTTCCCTGTACACTATATGGTATGATCAGTGATACCAATAAAAAGCACATCATATTCTGCAGAAAACAATCCCTCATTTATCTATGTAGACTTGTATGATTCTTGGAAGAAAAAATGAAAGCAACCAAAACAAAAATTATCGTGGAGTTAAAGGGTTAGAAAAAAGGCTCAAGCTTGTAGGGATTTTAATTTTGTTTTGTACTCTATTCTGGAATTTATAGAAAATGCTGACCCTGCTGAAGACGTCATATCTGAGAACATTGAAGAGAGCTCTGATCCACAGGAAACCCACCCCCCCCCTTCCTCCTCCACCAGTCATTGAGAAGCAGTCAACATGGGATTTACTGCGGGCCCCCCAGCTCTCTGACTTTGGCCTGTCTCATTACCAGCTGCCTGCAGCGTGGGAACCACAGATTAAGAAGAACGTCGCAGAAGAAAAACCCAAGCCCTTGTATAAAGATATCCGATCAGTAAATGTGGCCAAAACCCCAAAGTGTGCCTTGCGTAGGGAAGAAGACTTCTCACAAATCCAACACTTTGGGATCAGTGACTACAGTGCCAACCTGAATGATGACTACACAATAGCACTAATAAACAAGAAGAAGGGAAGGTATGTTATAGTGAGGTTCATATATGAACCCCATCTGTAAATATAGGGCGTAAGCTGCAATACCTCTATTCGCTGTTGCTTTCAATTCACATTTTCCCGGAGCATACCACGCAATCTCTCTCTACCCTGTTTTAGTAAATACTTAGTAATTCGCATGAGGATGTGGGATCACTTTTTATTAAAATTCTGCATTGAGCTGTTCCTCTGTTATTTCTACTGCAAATGTGTGGTTATTACCATTCCCTTTGCCAGTAGGACATGTCACTATACTGTCAGCGCTTGTTGAGGTTTGCAAGAACACACTTTACTGACCAGTTGGGGAGGGTGAAATGCAGTGGTCAATTTTTAGATTTTCCAGAGGAATAACAATGGACCAACAACGAGATCTGTGACATACTATCTTAGATAGGTGCCTCACACCTAGGCGAATTTCTGGGCGTCCCATTATACTACTAAGACAAAGCGGTAATAGGGCCTCTTGGTGATTTATAGAAGATAGTTTCCTGTCCATACTGTACTATTTTGTAACACAGAAATATGGATGGAAGTTCTGCCCAAACTACAGTCATTTTATATTTGTGTAGCAATATCACAGAAATAACCATAGCTGCTTTAGTTAAATCCATATTTAGTGATTGATGAGGGCTCTGGACCTATTGATGTAGTTAATCAATGTTGAGTATATGCTTCTTCAATTCATCACTGACTCCCATCTACCTCCACAGTGGTCCTGAGAAACCAACAGAATCATCCAGGGACTTTAAAAACCTGCTTGCCACCCCAGCACACCTGACTTATAAGAACGGTAAGCTGCTGTACTTCACTGGACCGGTCATCAGAAGTTCAGATGGGGAAGAGGATTTCTGCGTGATTGTCCATACTACTGTTTGGAATATCTAAGGGCCCATTTACACGGCAATGGACAAATACCAGTCGGTTTATCCGACCGGTATTTGTCCTGTTTTAGTGGCGTCCCAACGGCCGTGGGGGGGGGGAGGCTTTTCTCCGCGATGAGCAGAGAAAAGCTCTACCCCTTCCCATTGACATGCACATGTTCTGTCCGAGAACCGGATGGAAGAATGTACGTGCACAATGTTTTTCGGGCGGCCGGTGGTTTTCCATAGAAGCCCGTTGTGCTAGTTTGCGGCCAATATTTCAGACGGTCTGCAAAATCGCAAGCCGTCTGAAAAACCGGCTGCAAACCCATGACGTGGGAATATGCCCTAATACTTAACCATAAAACTGTTTGTTCATAGATTTCGACGGTGTGGACTCCCCACTGCCACCGATGTTCTGCACTCCAGGACTGAAGGTGCATAAGAAAGTAGGCCTTGATGTAATGGATCAAAAGTGTGATGCAAAGTAAGTGAATTGTATATATAGCTATATATTTGTCATAGAAGCAATGCCTCACAGACCAGTGAAATGTGTGATGATGAGGTGACATTACATCATAAGTGTCAAACTCAAGGTTTATCATTTTATGTGGCCGCGAGAGCTTAGACACAGTGAGCAGGGATAGATAGGGTCTGGACACAGTAGGATCAATTCTCTACTTTATCTGAACAATGCAGCCAGTGCTTTGCAGAGGAAGTGGTGCCAGCAAAGGGATAGGACAGAGGTATCCACCTAAATTCAGAGCTCCAGCGCTCACCTCTATCCCAACCTGTTCAGCAACTCACAGGTGGTGGCACAGCTTTGTCAGCCCTACCCTGGCACATTAGCCACTTTTCAAGGCTCTTACATAAGGTAACTAGTACTGAAGTACATATAGTAGTATAAAGCTATTGTTTGACAGTACTATGATTATAATTCTACTGGACATCACCAATATTGGACTCCAAATATAATTTATATGGATAGGTGATACTGCTCTTTGCATGTGAGTGGTTGGTCCTGTCAGTACTTTAATAACTTTCACACAGTAGTAGAATCAAGTGGCCCCAGAACTCAGATACCCATTTGTTTTCCATTTGATCAATAAAAGCATGTTCAGATGAGCTGGAGGAAGCTGTGAGTGAGCGTCTATGACCTGCATAACTATTTCCTCTATAAATATGCTCAACCTGGATTGACAGAGCATGCACAATTGCAGCCATCAGGAAGGGTATCCTGCCTTATGTCTCTGGCAGCGCTCCTTTGCTGGGAGAGGAAAGGATCTAGTGTGTTTAAAATACAACATGTCTCATCATTACGCCCCTAACAGCAGATTGTGGGGGCAGTCAGACAACCCCAAACGCATTAGATCGTCCTATACCTAACGTGTGCTGCAAGATTAGAGAAGTCATTTCCACCTTGTTAAAAAGACCACAGAGGGCTTATAAATAAAATGCATATGAAATCATTCCACTGAATAATGCAGGAATGAAAATAACTGATTTTCTTACCTTTCTTTAGTCTTTGAATAAAATTGTAAGTTTTCCAACAATAATACAAGTGATTTTGAAATAACTTTAGTGTACATTGAAATTATTACAAAGTAGGAGTATAAAACTAACCCTCAGCATAATCACCACATAAAATGTTTCATTATTATTGCCTCACCCTTCAGTATTACCTAATTTTTTCCACCCACCCTTAGAGCCGGTCCAATTGGGTATACATAATATCCAGATACCATAAATAATGAAATTTGCATGATAGGATTCCTCAATAATATTGAAGCATTTTTATGGGAATGCCTTTAAAAGTAGCCATGTCAATTGCTTAGTAAGAGTATGCAGGATGGAAGATCCCCGACTGCCTCAAAGTATTTTTATTTTTATTTTTTTACAGCTGTCACTTTCTTATCTGATTATCTTGTTCAACCTAGCAACATTTTGGCTACTATTTTTTTTTTTTTTTCCCTTTTAGATCTTTGGGAGTGTACTTTCACAGCCCTACACAGTGTGTTGTACATTCATGTTTATATATACCAGCCCTTTGACACAGGGAAACGTGTCGGGTATGGTAGGTCACTTTCTATTCTCAGGACCATCCAGCTGCATATTTCTTGTGTGGGCATTTTTTTCTAACCGCTATATTTACTTGTGGAAATGTCTCCTTTCATCTATTATACGCTCCTCCTTTTTTTATGGAATAATAGGGACATGCCCCATAAGGTGGGGTCGCCCTTTTCGAGGCAATTCCCCCACCAGTTAGGCAGTAAAAAACATTGTGAATCATTTGTTCATTATGGGCCACATGTATGAAAACTGTCTAAAAGGTCTAAAACTCTCGGGGCGTGGCCTGGACGAGCATGGTGTAAGACGCGTGTGAGAGACCCCCCCCCAAGACCCAATCTCAAATCAGCACAACTAACCCACGCTCTATCCACCCCCCGGGTTTTCCGACCCACACAGGGGGCCCACCCCTTTTGGGCACCTGGGGCCAACTTAAAAACTTCCCTGCTTCCACCAAGTTATAAGCCGCTGCGCTGAGCCGCTCCATCACCGGCCGTACGCCTTCAACTCACCGGGATCCAAGAGGTAGCACCGGAGCCTGTCTGCTGCTGCTCCCGGCTGCCGTCGAGCGGGCTTTTTCCCGCTCCCGTCCCCTTCCCCCGGGCGCCGCACTGCCCCCCGGGCGGGAGAACTGCTCTCCGGGGCTCCAGCGAAGCAGCCGCAGCTACCGCCGAAATCAAAACGCGGGGGCCACTTGCTGCAGTTCCCCCCCTGGTGTCGATCGGGGGGTCGAGCAGGGGGGGGGAAAAGGCTCCGCCACCATTCCAAAGGAACCAGACTCCATTTCCGACCGGCCTAAAAAGTCAATAAGTTTCTTACTTTTTCTAACCCTTACAGGGGGCCCAAATTTAAGGGCCAACCGGGGACGATCCCTCTCCATTCCCTGGCTCCACTCCTGACCGCCCGTAATACAGCCCAAATTAAACCGGGGCCCGCAGGCACTATACCCAGGCGCCTTTTAACAGCTTGCCAGAACGCACGGGCCGCGGCCATTTTACACTGAGGAAACTCAGGCTCCCTAGGCCGTTTTCCCGTCGCATGGACAAGTGTTTCTGGGGGAAAGCCTGCTGGGAACCCCTACCCAACCTGGTGCCACGCATGCCACACCAGTCTCTACTACTGCATCCCCCAATCTTAAAAAAAGCCTCTTCAGACCATACCTTTCCCGCATTCCGCCCCACCAGGCACATACAAAGGGCCCGCTTGAGCGGGACACAAGGATTTTAAACTTTCTCTTCTTGAGACTGTCTCCTACGGTAACCTCTTAAACCCGACATTCTTTAAAAGCTATAAAAGACCTGAGAGAAAGAAGGGGAGAAGGGGGGAAGTATAAAAGAGGGGAAAAAAGGGGAAAATAAATAATATATTAAAAAAAAATTATAAAAAAAAAAAATTACAGGGGGGAAAGTAAGGAGAAAAAGGGGGAAACTTTTATTTCCCTTAGCATGTTTTTTCCCACTCATCCCCTCCGAATGGGGGGACTAAAGACGAAAAACCAAAAGGGCTAACCCCAAAAACCCTTAAATTTACTGGTTTTTTCTCCCATTCCTCTTTCACACCCTTTCCAACGGAAAGGCGACTTTCTTTTCCCCCCCGTATGTCCACATCCCTGCCCTCAAAACTCCGGACATGGACTCCCACAGTTCCCCAATTATTTTATTTCCAAACTGAATTAACGCTGCAACGCCCTATTCTCCTCCCCCGGGAAAAATACCCAACCCGCCTTCAAGCCCAAATAAAGACAAAATTTCCGGGCGGAAAATACAGGCCCTTAGTCTCGGGGGACCGATCCCCTTTGGAAAAAAAAAATTTTTTGTTTTTTGGGTTTCTCACACAAAATCCCCCTTTTAGCCCGCCAATTCACCCCTGGGGATAAAAGTACAAAGACTTTTTTCCCAAACTATTTGGGGACCTTTGGCCCGCTCTCGCAAAAAAAATTTTATTCGCATAAGGGTTTTCCCGGAGTTGTCACCAAAAGATCTTCCCAAACCCTTCCTCACTAAACCTCATGGAAATGGACTCCCCCAACGCCTAAAAAATTTGATCTAACAGTGGACCGAATACATCCCCTCCCCAAGCCCAGACCCCTATCCGCCCCCACTCCGAGAGATGAAAAACGCAAAAAATCCTTTTTTTCCCGTACAAAGGATGATTTTCCCTGCGTGCCTTGCGTAATAACCTCCCCTCCCAGTTTGGGTTCCGCAACTTTCCCCACCTTCCCGGGGACTTGTCGGCTGGGACCATGTTAAAGAAAAGAAAATTTCCCGCCCCTTTTAACCAAATTCTACAAAGATAAAAGGTATGCAACCCAAACGGGGGGTTTCCCCATAAAAAACTGATCAAAAACCGGGGGACCTTTTCCCACAAAAAATTTTGTCAAACCCCGTCGGGAAAAAAACCCTTAAAAAAGGGAAACCGCTACACCCCCCAACCATTTCCCCAACAAAAACCGACGAACCGCCCAAAATTGTTTTTCCCCTATGGCCGAAAAAACGGGCCCGAAAAGGCGGGGCCCTTTAAACCAAAGGGACTGAAGCGGGGGGCAGCAAGCTTTTCCTTGGGCCCCCTTTCCCCCACCCCCCCCCTTGATTGATTTTTAAATGTCTTCGAAAACAAACTTTGTAGTTATCTCCCCTTGCGGGCCCCTGCGGGGACTTTCCCCCTGTCCCTTTTTTCTTTTTCCCCTGAGTTTGGAAAAATGCTGTTTCAAATTTTTTTGGTTATTTATATGGTGTTTTCAAGTTTTTTTTATTTTTGCCATGTACACCTCTTTGCCCCCTAAGAAGGGTCCCCGATTGAGGTTCCTACTATCTTCTCCCCAACCGACAAAACTCGGCCTTAGTGTTTCCCCCCCCTCACAACCAAAAGGGGTTATTAAGAAATATTATTTAACTCTAAGGGGCTTAATTCCCCCTTTAACCCGATCAAGGGTTGTGGGGGGTTTGCGCTAAAGTCCAAACTGAATAGCCCGCATACGGGGAACCCCCTCCTAAAAGAGCCGATGCATGCAGACTGAAACAAAAAAAAATTTTCCCCGTTAGGTTCCACTTTTCCCTTCCCTCACAGAAAAAAGCGGGGTTTTTGCAATCTGTGAAAAAGATCTGTTCTTTTTTCCCTCAAACACCCCCATTTTTGGGAAAGAAACACGGAAAAATTATCATTTTTGCAATGCCCTCTAAACTCCACACCATACCCCTTGGGTTACGTTATATCCCGCCTAACAAGCCCCCAAACAACATTTTTTATCGCACGACCCCGAACAAAGCTAAAACCCTTTAAAAGGGGGGCAACCTTCAACTTTGTGGAGACTTCAACATGGTAGTAGACCCTCAAACTAGAAAAATTTCCGTACCTCGGGGCACTCGAAGTCTACAAACTTTCCTAGCCCAGAAAAACCCCTTTGGCGCGGCTCACATTTTTACCGAAAACGACTTCCCCTTCCTTCTCCCCCCGGAATCTTTCTTTCTCCGTATAAATTATTTTTCTCAAAAAAACCGACAAGCCTCTCAAAATTTTCGCCCCACAGGCTTTGGATACAACCTGGCCCTGATCCACCCCGGTTTCTTTTCCTAAAAGATGCCCTTCCCCCCTCCTTCCTTTTCTCTCTGGAGTCAAAAATTCCTCCTTAAGTCCGAACAAAATTGTTCAATCATAAATAATCACTGCAGGAGTTTTTTTGACCAAATTTACTCCCCAGCGCCTTCTTTTCCCACCCCGGGTTGCCCCTTTTTGGCGGTTTTAAGAGGGTCCTCTTAAAATTGTTCCCAATGAACATTAGGAGAGAGAAAAGGGAGAAAAAGGAAAAAAAAGAAAATTTGGAAAAAAAAAATTTTCGCTTTAGAAAAAAATTTCCAATCCAAGATAACAGCTAAAAAATCTCCCTCCCAAAAAGGAAACTAGATGAATTAGCCTCTTTAAAAAACAGCAATTTAAAGTTTTTGGGGTCCTCCAAAAATTTCGAAACTCTTAATCAAAAAAACTTCAAATGGACCTTTTATGCCCATGGGGGCCCGGGCCCCGGGAAATCTTGGCCAAAATTTTTTAAACCCAGACCAGGAAAAATTTCTGGAAAACACTTTTTTAACTTAAAATCAGCAAAAAGTCTTTGACCCCCCAAAACATAGTTATTCCTTTGCTAAATCTACAAGAAATCTCAAATCAAAGGATAACCCTTTACTCCCCCCAAAAATTTGGCCCCAAAATACTTAAAAAGCTGAAAATTACCCACAATCACTAAAAGCCAACTAGAATCTTTTAAATGGGCCCCCATTACCAAAAAGAGTGATTTCGGGCAAATCCCAAATTTTAAAATCAATAAAAACCCCCCTTTTCCTTTCGGGCCCAAAAACGATATTACCCGCCCTTTCCCCCCCACCCCTTTCCCCCATATACTCTGGTCTCTTCAATTTCCCTTTATGGGTGGGACCCCCCCCCCCCCCACCTTTCGGGAAAAGCCCCCCCCTCCCATGTCACCATCCCCAAACCGGGAAAAAACCCCAAATCTAGTCCCCAAACTAAAAGCCAATCTCCCCCTTAATTGCGACATAAAAATATTTTAAAAAATTTTTTGGGCCCAAAAGGGGTAAACCTGGTACTTCCCCCACCTAATAACCCCAGGAGGGTTAGGGTTTAAGGGCTAGGCAGGGGCCAGGGATGGGATCCCTCGAGTACTAATTTTCTACAGCCCAATTAAGGGAGAGAGAAACCCTTTTAGCCTTTCTGTCCCTTGTTTGGGGAAAAGGCCTTTCCCACAGAAAATTAACTGGGTTTAAATGAGGGAAGTCCTGATTAATTTTTTTTTTTCCCCGGGCCCCATTGTAAAACAAAATGAATCCCTTTTTTCAGCCCAAACGGCCCCGGGGTCCCCTCGGCAAAGGGTTTTCCATCACAAACCCTTCCACATTTACTAACGGACCCCGGGAGGGGGTTTGCCCCCTTTTTTCCCCCTCCGATTTTTTCACCTAAATTTATAGCCCCCTTGCAAAAAAAAGGGATCCGGGGCCCATCTCCAAAAATTTCAGGTTTTACCTGTTGGCCCAAAATCTTCTAAAGCTAATCTTTACGCTGATGTTTTGGGTTCATGTGTAAAAAATCCCGTTTTCCTTGGGCCCTGCCCTTTTTTGACATTTTTAATCTTCTCCCGATCTTTTTTTTTTACAAACTTTAAAAAAACTCCAAGTCCATACTCATGCCACTTTAAATTTCCCACAAAACAACCCGCCAAGGCCCCTCTCACGCTTTGAATTTACAAAAATCTGATTCCCCCCAATTTAATAATTGGGGGAATTAAAATTTTTTCCGGACCCCTTCTCAAAAAAATCGAAGCAAAAAGGGAAAAGCCCATTTCTAAACCCTTACGGGTGATATTGCTAAAATTTCAAAAAAACAAACCCCTCCTTGGGTTGCAAAAATTAAAATTTTGGGAAATGATTTCTCCCCCCCCCAAAAATTTTTATACAACTCCAGATCTCTTCCCCTTTCCCATTCCTCCCTAAAGTTGAAGAAACTCCAGACCCCCCCTTTCCGGTTTTTTCTGGAATTTCCCAAAAAAAACTCCCGGGTTTAAAAAACAGTATCTATTAAACCAAAACAATTTGGGGGGATTTGGGTGTCCCTAATCTGGGGGCAGGTACAATATAGCCCTCGATTTAGAACCCATTGTTCACTTAAGGCACCTTCGCCATTTCATCATTTTTGGGACATATTGAGAACCAAGTGGTGTTCCCGGGCTCTGTCCAAGACCCCCTTATTGGGATTTTTACGGGGTTTCCCCAAATTTTCCGAAACCCCCCATTACAACCCCCCTCAAAACTCCCACATACGGTTTATGCGGCACCGTTTTTTGCTATACCAAGGGAAATGACTATTGGTAAAATAAATGCCCCCCGGCCATGTTGCAGGCGCGGCCCCTTTAAAATCCCCCTGACCAATGGGTTGGGTAGGGGACTCTGGTAAAGGCGACTATTTACAATGGAATTCTTTTAGATCAAATTTTTTGGGGCCTAGCCGCCACCTACGCATTTTTCCCAAATTTCAAAATTTTTATGTACCTTCAGGTCAGACATACCATATCAGCCATTCCCCCCCACAGTTGAAAACAAATTTACCCCCCTTTTTCCCACTTTTCCCCCTCAGCTCTGAATGTCCTACTAAAGGCCTTTTCAGCAGTTATGCCCCCCTGGGCCCAAAATTAGTTTTTTCCTAAAAGTTTTTCCTTTTGTCCAAAAAGGGAAACAGAATTTTCTAAAGACTTTTTCCCGGGGGAAAAAAGATTTGGGGGAGGGCAGCGACTTCAAATTCTAAAACAAAACCCCAGCTGCATTTAAACACCCAGAGGGTAAAAAAAAAAAAAATACAATTTTCGTTGGGACCTCACCCTACCGCATTTTCACACATGTTTTCCGGATCATCAAAAAAGGGGTTGGGGAGGTTGGGGGCCCCGGTGGGTTCCCTGCTGCACATGTGGTGGTAAAGTCCTATTGCTTAGGTCTCCCGGAAAGGAAAAAAAAATGGAAAAACAAATTTCCAAAAAACCCATTCCCCTTCTAGCTTTAAAATTATAAAAAGAAATAGCCTTTGGTTTCGAGATCTGGGGAAAAAAAACCAATAAAGCACCAGACGGGGAATTTCAACACAAATTATTGCAAACCCCCCTCACTATAGCCCCAAAATTGGAAAACCCCGACCCTCAATGAGCGTTAAGAAGTCATTTAAAATAGAGTAAAATTCTCAATTCCATAGTGAAATTCCTTTCCTTGGGGGACCCCCCTGAGGGTTTACTTTATTAATCTCCCCCAAAATTTTCCCAACACCAAAAAAAAAAAAACCCCGGGAAAACCTACTTTTCTACCTTGGGGGTTTTGGGATACCTCTTTCTAAACACCTAAACTTTTTCGAGGCTGAATCCCTGCTTAAATCCCCTTGTGTTTTGGATCCCAGGATGTTAAGAAACTTAGAAATTTTTTTACATGGCATTTATTTTGGTACTCGTTATTGTATGTTGTTACCTTTTGTTTTTTCATGTCTCTGGATGCAAAATTGTTTTGTTTTTTTTTTTTCTTTCTTGGCAACAGCCTCTATGTTATGTAAAAAAAATAAAAAAACTTTATTAAAAAAAAAAAAAAAACTAAAAACTCACTTTGGTTTCCCATAGCCAAAAAATCAGTCGCCCCCCAAATTTTTTTAGAGCGCTGATTGGTTGTATTGGCAACAAAATGAGTTTTAAAACCTTGACCCCCTTTTTTACAAAGGGGCCCCATGTGTTTTAAAAATGACCACTTTGTTTTTGATGTTCCTCTTTTTTCTTGTTTGAAATTTTTGGGCACTATCCCCTTAATGTTTTGAGAATTTGGAAAATTTTTTTGTTGAGATCAAAACCAAAATTCCAGGATATGTGAATGTATATAAAATATTTGTGACGCTTATCTGTGTCCCCTTTGGTAACTGAGTATTGATGTATTTTATTTTTTCATAAGAAATTTTTATAGATTTTTTTTTTTGGGGGGTTTTTTGGGGAGCTTTAAAATTAAAAGTTCGCTTTAGTCTAAAAATTTTTTTTTTCATGATTTCTAATTTTACATTTAAAATTTTTAAGCCTTTTTTATGGGGTTAAAAAATTTTTTAAACAAACATACTTTTTTTGGTTGGAGGAGAGAACTCATCCACCAAAATTTCTAGTAATTTTTTACCTGGAATAGCATCGGGGAAAAACAAAAAGATTTGGGGGAAACCAAGTCGGAGAGTCCGAATGCCCAGAAAAACATACTTTGGGGAAATTCTTTCCCGGTACCCCATTTTCCCAAAAGCCCCCTTCCCAAAATTATGTGAGTTTTGGGGACTGGAGCCCCTTGTCGTCCATGAAGATGGGAAATTGCCTGTTTTTTATTTGTGTTTAAAGCCAGTGGGCGGAATGTTTATTTTATTTTAAGTTGGGAGAAAATTTTTGTCACTTGGGAACCCTTCACAAAATGTAAAATTTGTTTTGACTAGACCCCGGGCCCCGCCCACACGTAACCCGCCACCACCAAAGGCTTGTTTGATTTATTAAAAGGGTTTGGGGGTATCAGCCTTTTTTAGCGGCCCTTTAAATTTTTGGGTTTAGGGGTTTGGAAACAACTTTACATCAATGAGGACCAAATTTTAGAAAGATCCCTGACCCCCTGGCAAAAGAGTTGTGCCCTTTGGGGGGTGGTCAGGGTTAGCAAGCAGGGCAATTTTCTGATATAAAAAAGGGTTTAAAGAATTGGGGAAAGTGAACCCATCCCCCAAAAAGGGGTTTTTCTCGGTAAAAAAAAGATTTTTGGGTTTCAAAAATGTTGAAAATCACTTAATGAAGGGAAAAGTTTTCCAAAATAATTTTTTAGTTTTAAATTTTTTTTTTTCGGTAACCCGGAATGAGCTTACAAATGATTTTTTCACCTTCTGTTCCCTTCCCGGTTTCCCCCGTGACCCAAAATTTGTACTTCTCCCCCCAAACTCAAACCCCCCCCCCCCCGCTTTGTTTTATCTATTTTGAAAGGGGGTTAACCTTTAAACAACCGGTTGCGGGCACAGAAAAATTTTGGGGGAGTGAGGCCCTTGGGTTTTTTTATCCCCCCCCGCCCTTTTAGACAAAAGACCGTATTTAAATGCGTTTTTCATAAAACTCAGAACTGAATCCGAATTTTAATTTGGGTAATTCAAAGCTACTTTTTGACAAGCCCCCGCCAAACATTATTTCTTTCCTGAAACCTATGAAACCTTTTTAGATGAGGGCAACCCCTTTTAAACCATTTTTCTGTATTTTGTGTGGCATTTTTTCACTGGTTTCCCCAGGGGATTTTTTTACAATGAAAACGGCCTCCGGTTTTGGGGTGAAGCCCAAAGGACAACCCCCCCTTTGCCTTTTTTTGTGAAATTTCCAGTCCTCTCTAATTTTTTTCTGTTGCAACCCGCTGATTTTTTTTTTAAACTCCGTGACCACTTCCAATGAGAGCATCCTGCTTAAAAAACCTCGAAAAGAGGAGGTTTTGTTTTGAAATTATTTAAAAGGGGTTTTTCCCCTTGGGGGCTTTTTATGGGTGCCAAAAATTTTTCAACAAAACATATGAAAGATAAAACCCCGTTTAAATTTTCCAAAATTAAATCCCCTAAATTTTTTGGTGATTTAGGGGTTTAAACACCCCGTTGGGGGAAGGTTTTGCCCCTTTAGGCCCCCTGTTAGGGGGAAATTTTTAGCAAGTTGTGCAAAAAGTAATGAAACCCCGAAAAAGGTTAGAAAAGTGGGATTCTTAAAGTTTAAGGGTATTGTTTTTATTTAAAAAATAAAAAAAAAAAAACCAAAAGCCAAAAATCCCTAACTTTTTGTGATAGTGTATTTTGATTCTTTCCCGTGACAAAGATGCCCCCCTCTTAAAACACATGGAAAAGCCACCAGCCCCCTCGATGTTTTGTCAGCCCCAAGAAGGGAGTAAGTACCTCATGGCAGTATTCTTGAATTTAAAAGGCTTTTTATGTTGAAGTGCCTTTTAGTAAAAGGGGGAGATGTTTTGGGGCCCTCCCTAACCCGTCTTGTAAAAAAAGGGCCCCTAGTCCTCCCTTTGGTTTTTGTGTGAACGTGCCCGTTGGGGCCCCCCATATTTTGGGGTAAATTCCGGGCCCAAAGAAACCACTCGGGAATTTTACCCTTGTGTGGTATTTGTGGCCAAAAATTAAAAAAATTTTAAATTTTAAATTAAATAACTCCCTTTTAATTAAAAGGGGGTTTTACTTTGCCCACAAATATTAAAATTTCAACAAAGTAGGGCATGTTTAATTTTGGGAAAACCTTTTTTTAAAAAACCTTTTTTTTTTTTCATTTTTTTTCCCCGGTTCCCGCAAGAGATTTTATCTGCTCCCAATTTCACACACCCATCTTTGGGTTACCCCACCTGCCTCTCCACTTCTCTACTGCGTTTGTCCCATCTGATAGCAGGGGGTGTTTTTTTCCAATTTCAGGTCCACACACACAAAATGCCCGCAAACTCCCCCAGAAAAAGATTGGGGCCTCTTTTAACAAAAAAAGGAAAATAATTACTTTCGTTTACTTTGACCTCTTTAGATAAGAGCTCCTACTAATGTCAGTGCAATTTAAAAAAGCTGGGAATACAGAGCTGACCAGGAAGGGACAGCATGCATGAATCTAAAACTGCTTTTAGCTCTGTGAAACAGCACGGTGAGACAACCCCTTTCAAAGTGCTAACGACAAATTGTTTGTGTTTTGTTTTTTCCTGTTTCTGTAAGGCTATGTTCACACGGCGTAATTGCTCGCCGGCGCCATAGACATTCATTGTTCCGGTGCATATACCGCCGTGAATAATTGACATGTCCCTTTTTCCCCGTTCGCCGTATTTCGCGAGCGGGGAGAGACGAAATCCATAGTTCTCTATAAGGACTGTGGATTACCGTAATGACTGGGATGGATTTCAGCCGTATTGCAGTGCAGTACGCCGCGAATTACGGGCTGAAATCCGTCCCAAAATAAGCCGTGTGAACATTGCCTAAGGCTCACAATATAATCTTGGTGATTTTTGGTAATCTAATTCCTGGAGCCCACAATGGACATTAGATTATGGGTGTGTATATATACAGAAATTAGGACACTCTAAATTCTTCACTTTAGAAAGTATATCCATTTGGGTTACGTAAAAAAAAAAAAAAATCAATCTTTGCACTTGATGAAATTTTCCATTATAAATATGCTATTGTGGATTCCTATGTTGGACGTTTCAGATGGAACCGGTTCCGGCTATCCGGAATACACTAGTGGAACGCGGAACAACGGAATAGTTTTTATGCCAAAATCACTGTTGAGGAAATCGGTATCAAAATACATGCGGAGAGGCAACAGGAAACGAACAGCAAGTGGGAATGCGAATTCAGACACTTTATCGGGTATCATAAGTTGTCAGAAAACAGAACCAAAGAGGAATTCTGTTGGTTGTTTCTTTCCAAAATGGACCTTTTATCAACATAGGTATTCACAGTAGCATATTTATAATGGAAAATTCCATGAAGCCAGAATTTATTTTTATTGTAACCCAAATGGATGTTTAATAAGTGAAGAATAAAGAAGTTGCATTTCATTGAATGAATGGCGCTAATTTCAGTGTGTGGATAATCAGTCTAAAAAAAAACTTTGTAGTTGGCACCACCACACTTAATGTGTGCCGAGGACATTGGTATAGATTAGATGCTCGTATGCTGGATGACCCAGATGCTGCCCTTGTAATGGAGTCTGATATATAATGTCTATGACCAATATAAAAAAAACTAGTGTTTCCAGCACTCAAAAGTGAGGAAAAACATTAAAACTTGTCAAGCATTAATTACATCAAGTTTAAAAAGCAATGTGGCGTGAATAGCTTCCATCTGATGCATTTCGGACCACTGTTTTCAGTTCTTTAGTCGTAGATGGTGGCAGATAGCTGTTTGCTCATTTTTCCAAAAAATGTGGCCAATGCAAGTAAAATGTAGCTGAAAATAAATTAACATTGTGTTTACTATATAGATACGGACACTGTGGATTCCCCTCGTCCCCCGACTTTCTGTACACCTGGACTTAAAGTGCAGAAGAAAGACTTAAACTACATGCATCCTGAACCATCACAAAGTAAAGAGCCTTCAACGGTTAAGAATTTAGACACTCCACCGGTACCTAGCTTTGAGACCAAGTGGCTGAAGAGTGACACAATAGTAAGAGCATTCCCCCGATTATTCTCTGGGTTTGCATTCAGTTTTGTTTGTTTGATCTTTAAAGGGAATCTATCACCAGTTTTGTTTGCTAATTAAAATGAGATATTGATACATAGTCTTAGTTTTAATTTTCAGATTTTTTTTTTTCTATGTATTTATAATTATGGGGGCGGCCATCGTGACTGAGCTGCTTTTAACAGCATTTAGGGAGATGCTTTACAGCAGCTTTATGGACATACGAGCCTGTGGACAGAATCAGACCCATTGGCCTCTATAGGAGAGTTTTCTTGGCATGCTCTGACTTGGGAAGAAGTCCGTGTGCAGAAGAGGGGGGAGCTGTGATTATCGCCTATTGTGTATGGTGGATCCTGTGTTATCACCTTTCAATTTAATCCTACTTTTGCTGATGAGAAGACAGCTGAAAAGTTTCTGCTACAGAACAAGTGTCAGACTATTAGTAGTTGTTGTTTGAGTCGGACAACCTCTGTCTAGATGTCTTAAGCCATGGAAGTCCTAGAGGAGAGGCCGCTGCTTGAGACTTTCCTCCATGAGCTAGAGCAGATATCTGCTGAAAAACCGTCACCATGTAAAACTACATTTCCACTGCAGCTGCCTGTCTCAGTAGCTGAAGCCACAGCAGTCGGTTGATCACTGCTGGCAGCTCTTAGATTGGAGAATCAAATTTAGGTTACAGTCCTGTATTGGAAAGAAGCCTTGTAAATTGGCTGATGCTTTTGGTTAGATAGTGTTGCGCTTTAGATATTGGTTATTATACTTTTGTCTGTCTAAATTTTAGACAATCCTTTGCAGCTGTGGAAAAATAAAACCAATCTGAAGCCTTGCAGTGAGACAAAAAACAGAAAGTGCATCATAAACTACCTTTTTCCAGTGATGGTTAATTGGTTTCCTTATTTTTGCCCCATCCTCCCCCACAGGCTGCTGATTGGTTGCCCAAACTTTGGGTTGGAATGAATCATCCCAACCCATGTAAAAAAAAGTACAACATTGTGGGACCACCCATTTAAGGATCTCAAATCAAAGTCCACTGCACAGGTAGGTTCTCAACTAGTAGCAAGCCGACCGAGAATGAGGAATAGGGCGCATGCAGGCATCCTCCTCATTAACTTCTATGGGAGTTCTGAATACAGCGGAGTGAGTGCGCTTGGCTATTTTCAAAACTTCCATAGAAGTGAATGGGGAGGTTGGCCGCAAGCGCTGCCCTCCTTATTCTCATGCACTGTTGGCTCGCAGCTCGCCGACCTGTGCAGTGGAATTTACTTCATGGTAACACGCCTTTTAAGTTGACCACTTTTGTTAAGTTGTTGAAACTTTTTCAGCTGTTTATTTATGTCTGTCTCTGATACATTCAAGTGAACTCGGTATACACTGCTCAAAAAAATAAAGCGAACACTTAAAGGGGTTTTATTGTTTGATAGAATCAGCTCAAGTCTACAGAAGCTTCAATTTCAAATGCAGGGGAGAGTCTCTTCTCAGTAGGCGTGTCTTCCCTCACTGAAGAGCTGTGACATCATTCTGTGTGTTTAGGGGAAGGGAGAGGACGTCAGCCTTGTAGACCTACTGCTTCTGGCTGCAGACCTCCGGGCATTCTATGCTTCAGGGGTTCTCACTGCTTGCCATGTTGTCCATACTTTCGTTAAAGCTCCAATCATGACCCCAATCTACGCTTGTAACAGTACCTCTGTCCTTGGTAAATGAATTGCTTTTAAAATACAGTTTCTTGAAATTTAATTCATATACTAACCTTAATCAGTAAACAGACAATGCATAAACACTGTGACTTAATGTGGGATCTCTTCCTAAATTCCGAAAATGCAATTTTTAAATTTGGGGACATAAGAATTTTGTCAATGACAGTCCCCAAAAGGGGGGGAGGGGGGCTGGCCCTCCCTAGCAAATTGTTTACGGCGTTCGTCCCTTAAAAGGCATGTACTTTGCGTATTTGCCGACTAAGACGACGTTTAAACGAAAATAATCATGTAAAACCGTAATTTGTTGCCGCGCTTTCAACGTTGTACTAACCAAATCCAACGACAGTAACCCCAATTAGTTTTGCAAATAAGTCCTCGTTGTGAACGAAACTAGGAGACGGCTATGCAGAGCTCAAACTCTGAGATCGCCATGAGAGCCGCCTGACGTGTATGCGAGTGACGTTTCGGAGGTAACGCCTCCTTCAGACTATGTCATCTGAAGAATTCATCTCATTGAGAGAATGCTGCCAGGGGGACCTATACCTGCCTATAACCTGCCTATGGGGGCAATTACCTGCCTATAACCTGCCTATGGGGGCAATTACCTGCCTATAGCCTGCCTATGGGGGACATTAAACTGCCTATACATGATTATGGGGGACATTAAACTGCCTATGGAGGACATTAAACTGCCTATACCTGCCTATAATCTGCCTATGGGGGACATTAAACTGCCTATATCTGCCTATGGGGGACATGAAACTGCCTATACCTGCCTATGTAATTTTATTGGTATCTACAGTATTTATTTTTAAAATTCACCAGTAGCCGCTGCATTTTCCACCCTAGGCTTATACTTGTCAATAAGCTTTCCCGGTTTTTGTGGCAAAAGTAGGTGCCTCGGCTTATACTCGGGTCGGCTTATACTAGAGTATATACGGTACTTTACATTGTATCAAACTGTCATATCCTCAGTGTTATCCCATGAAAAGATAAAGTATAATATTTACGAAAATGTGAGGGGCGTACTCGCCTTTGTTGGTACTAATATTTATTAGTCCCTCCGTGATCCACTTAAAAATCTCTGGGTGTCCTTTTTTTTTCTCTTTGCGTCCCTGATTGCAACTATTTCTCACATCTTTGCACTGTATTCTTCAATAGACATGTGGAATATAGCATGGACTACACAGTAATTTGTATGGAAGTATCAATTCCTGATATACTGGTATTAGTAAATGTGCCTAGTTATATCTAAATAGACCATATATATATATTATATATTATATATTATATATTATATTATATATAATATATAAATAAAAATATATTTATTATAGTTTTTTGAAAATTTTTTTTTTTTAAAACTTTATTTTATTTGAAACATATTTCATATCAATACAGAAAAACTGGGTGACAAATTACATACCACATAAACAATCATATATATAGTTCACAGTCTATCTTTTTGAGAGATAACCATAGCTGGATTAAGCTGAAGTTCGAGAATGATATTCTAAATGATTATCTCATGTCACATAGCAGTATGTCTCAAACAGGATAATATTAACTTGTGGTCAGTTAAACATCTTAAAAACTATTAAACATTGTGGTAAAAAAAAAAATAATGGGGGGGATTATAGTGGAAGCACTGTGGGCGAAAAGTAACAGCGCAATTTTTCTCGTGGCAACTGAATTTCTTGAGTCTACTTATGTTCCCCCAGTAAGCCCCCAGACCCACAAGAACTGAACCCCAGGCTGCGTCATGTTATTTTTAATCTCCCCAATGGATTAGCGATGCAAGCTTTCAGATACCAACTTGTATCTTTAAAGGGGATCATTATCCGTTGGATTTCCTCATTTTCTAAACAGTTTTCAATGAACGGTCTCCATTTTTGAAATTTTTTTGCCGTTTCGGTTTCCACTTGATCAATTTGCATGTAATATTTAATTTGATGAAATATTTCAAGGGTACCTGGAGGGTCTGGCTCCAGCCATTTATTTAGAAGACATCGTTTGGTTGCTAGTAAGATTATATGAAGCAAATTAGGGAATTTAGTGCCTTCTGGGAAATCATGAAATAGGAGGATATTTGGGGATAAATTAACTTTGATCCCTAACCTGGCTTTTAGTTGTTCAGTTATTATTTTCCACAATCGCTGGGATGCCCCACACGTCCACATTCCATGAATCATAGTTGATTTTGGCTGAGAGCATTTGGGGCAAGCGGTTATTCGGTTTGGGGCTAAAGGATGCGGGGGAATATCAAATCCATAGATTGCATGGTGTATGAATTTAAAGTGCGTTTCCCTCCACTTCTCACTGATAACAGCCTTGCGTATGTTATTCCACCCTTTTAAAATTATTTGAGGGATATTATCTCCCGGAAAATTCCCTTTCCCATTTTGCAAAAAGTTTTTCGTGCCAATCCTCTGAATCATTTTCTCTCAGTTTGTTGTATATTAGCGACAGCGACGCTTTTACTGAGGTCAGTTCAATTAAGGAATCTAAAGGGCTAATGGGTAGTTCCCTGTTAAGGTTTAATATTTTTGATTTGATAAAGCCAATAATTTGTCTATGGGCTAAGAAATGAGAGTTAGGCAAATTATACTTAGTTCGTAAATCTTGGAAAGGGAGAAAGTCGTGTTGTTGAACATCATAAAGATGCAGAAAACAATTCAGCCCCTTTTCCTCCCATATTCTAAAGTGGTTAATTTATTTATTTTTTTAGAAAACCCTGGATATCACTGAACCTATTCCAAGGCCAGAGCTTTCCCACAACTTGCACCTAAAAGAAAGTGCTCCTCTGGCTTTAAATTCTGATCATTACTATGAAAACCCAACTAAGACCTCCTCACCTCCTAAGATGAGAGATTTCTGTATTGGAACTCCACCTCGTCCAGAAATGACTTCCCAAATTTTAAAACGAAACCTCCCAAGGGTTGTGCACTTTATTAACATAAGCATCCAAGTGATTTGATTTGCAGGACAATGAATAGTGAATTCTGATAATCCAAAAATCCATCACAGTACTTCTAGTCTTTATCCCTAACACATATGCATTTTCCTTATTGTGCTAAATCGTTCAGTTACTGGCAGATAGTGTGACATACCGTTTCTTTTCTTTTCCACATAGAGAAGTGTATGAATTGTGTGGCAACGCCACAATAACACGTCATGGTCCCCAAAAAGGGCCCTTTTTGGCGGACCAGAATCCCACGTTTTTCCACACTTTGTTTTTTAGGAACTATATATAAGTATAACCTTCCAATAACTCCTGTCCCAGATTGTTCAGTAAAATGCTGTATAAAGATTAATGGTTATGTCTCCACAGTACGATCTGAAGCTGACCTCCCCTCCCAAAGTATCACAGTATGAAAAGCTGTTGTGGACACCCACCCGTCCAGAGATGACCTCCTGTATCACTGAGGTTATTTCACAGGTTTCTGCTATGCTGTCTCTACATACATAACTTTAGCACTGGAGCTGCTTCAGCATTGCGGCTAATTATTGCAGTTACTGCACTAAAAATGTCTCCTCCTGTTCTAGATATTATCTCTGTATCGTGAGGATAAAATAAAGCCATCATGGCAGAACGCATCGGATAATAAAGAGAACAGGTGAGCCTGAGGGATAGCCAGTGATGACATGGAAGTTACGCTAGACCCTTACATGCAAATTTTATAGACATTTTAGTTTAAAATGCAGAAAAAAAGCCCCCCTTCCCATCTACCATTTTATTTATGCCCCTTCTTTATTTAGGTAAAAAACATGTTTATCTCAGGCAGGTTTACAATCAAGCTCTGCTCATTTTCCAACCACATCTGCAGGAAGCTTGTTCCAGGCATCTACACTTTCAAAAGGGAAAATTTTTTCTGACCCCAAATTCCCCCCCCCCCCCCCCCCACAAACACACACACCAAAAAACAAAAAAACAAATTTGATTGTGCCTGTTTTATTCTTCTTTTTAGTTTAAAAATTTGGGTATAGTCTTATTTAAAACCTTTAACAATTTTAAAGGGGTTTTCGTCCTCTTTACTCTTTTTTTTCCTCTCATTTTTTGCCTTATTCATTCTTTCTCCTATTTAAAACCCCCCCTGCTTATCGGTCTCCCCTGTGCAAACTCTCCCCTCTTCAATCTGTCTGAATGCAGCGCCGGGCCCTCATTTTTCTTTCCACCCGTTATACGATGCCTCTACCCTGTGTCAGTCCCCCCGGGTTGCCCTTTCAAATACAACATAAACTCACCTCTCAACCCATAAAGCTCTCCACGCGCTGCTCCTTCCTACACTCCCCTCACTCTGTCTACCACCCAAACCCGCTCTCTCCCTCTCTGATAAAAGTTTCACTAATAAATCATCCGAACCTCCCATGCCCGTCCCCAAGATTCCCCAACGTGCGAAACCATTCTCTGGAACTGCTAGCGGGCATCGGGCACATTCAAACCCCATAGCTTTAAGAGGGCCCGAGAATACATTTTCTACCATCTACCAGAACCCCCAATGGCAAACCCTTTCCCCCTCCCCCACTTTTAAGACACTATCTCATTTTGGGTACTTAACTGTATATAGATGTATTTAAGGGGGGCAGGTCCACCCGAATTCTACATAAAACACCCCATATTTTTTTCACAGGGCTGGACCATTGTAAATCTATTACTTCTCGCCCTTGTCTCACCCTACACCCTAAAGATTGTAACTCTTGCGAGCGGGGTCCTCACACCTTTGTCTCATCGAAAAGTCTTTCTTTGTGCATTGTATGTCTTTTGTTTTTCCCTTCACCCTAAAAAATAGTAAAGTGCTGCGGAATATGTTGGCGCTATATAAATAAAGATTATTATTATTGTACAAGTTATGATGTATAGTTATGTCATCCTGTCAGGCTGTGCTCACACAACGTGGATTCTTATTCTCAAGTACCGAAATCAACATCCAATACTTGTCTGAAAAGTACAGTTTTTGTGCCAGGGTGGTTTTTGGGCATAAATCCGTATCCAAAACAGTGTCAAACTCACACCACACTTTTTGTGAGGCATGCGGGCGCCGTTTTAAAGTTCTCCACTATGGGCACTTTAGTCGCCGAAAACGCCTCAAGAATTTACAGGGCCCCTAATTTGCTGTGCGGAAAAAAGGGGGAAAATGAGGGAAACATGTCGTATGAACAATGATGCAGTTATTACATAGAAATCAATGGAAATTAACTGGAGGTGTTTTTCTAATAGTTTTTAATGCTGTTTTGGGGGCAGAATCCACGCTAAAACGGTCCCAAAAGCCGTGTCAAAATCAGCAGTGTGAATATACCCAGAGGGGGAATGGAGCAGTCTCACTTGCTGAGCCCCCTACATACGCGCCAGGTAAAGGCTGTTCGTTACAGCCAGGATTGGAGATCGCTCCAGTCCTGCCATTTTACCCCATTGTGACTGGTGACTGCAGCATGTAAGGGAAACCCCCCCCCCCCGCCTCTCCCCAACACCTCCCCCCTAAATACAAGGGTTTGCAGACCGGTTTTGTTTGCGCCAGGGCCTATAGAAGGCCTCTTACTACTCATTACACCTGTTACATAAGAGAGCCATTTTTGTACTCTGTCCTGCAATATATTACTAACTCAGAACAGTGTAGAAGTGACTATGCCCCCTAGTGGTCGCTAAGAAAAAAGGTTAAAAATTCAGAACACCTTGCTTGTGCTTTTATTATAAATTAACATTTAATTTTTATTTTATTTTTTTATCATATTTGGTATTGCTGCATCTATTAAAATAACCCATTATTTATCCCATACAGTGAACACATAAAAAGAAAAATAAATTGTTTTGGCCATTTTGTGTTCCCAGAAAATTGTACTAAAAAGTGATTGGAAAGTTGTATGTATTCCACAATAGGAACAATAAAAACTACCCTTCAGCCAGCATAAAAAACAAACACTCGCTTAGGTCCAAAGATGTCATATGAGCTCCATAGATACGAAATAACCCACAACAATGGCCGACCTACATCAATGTAGACAGAAAAATAAAGAAAAAGCTACCATGCTGGTGACTTAGGTTGGGTTCGCAATGCGTTTTGTTATGTCGCAGGCAGCTGTCTGGGTATGGGGGAGAAAATGCGATATGCCACTGGATACCGCGATGCAGCCTTGTGAAGAATTCAAACGTAGTTCACATAGGACTATATCTGCGCTTTTGATCCCTATTTCCTTGCAGCACATGCTTCTGATTCATGCAGGCAAAGCGCGTGTGGCTGGCAACTAAAGCAAGCGCAGTTCACATAGGAACACCTAGTTCATCTGTTGGTACTTTTTTTTTTTTTTTTTTCCTTCACAGTACTTAAACAAAACCCGGGCTTTGTCCATAGCATTTTTGGGGGCCCCCATGGGAACTTCATAGAAAGGAAAATAAATTGCATTTTTGGGGTTTCAGTTTTTAAAAGGTCATTTTCTTAGGGGGGGGGCTTTAAAAAAAGGGTTTTCCAAGAAAGGAGTTCCCTTCCTAACAGGTATACTCCCCCCCTTGGGGTTGAAAAAAGGTCGTTGTGTTTGTGTTTTAAAAAAACAAGTACCTCCCTGGATGTCATCCCCCTCCTCCCATGCACGTTCCGATACTCATTTTCTGTCTTTGAGCAAACATTTTTTGGTAATCCACAGAGCAAACAGTATTGTGACAACTATATGCGTTTTATTTATCCCTTTTCTGTACTCGGGGGAAAAATAAATCACAGGGAGCTTTTTTCATTTCCCCTGCAGGGGAGGGGAGGAGGGCTGAGCAGGTTGCAAAGGGAGCGTCTGGATTTTACTAAGATAATTCATTTCAACCAGTGGATTCTCTATTCAAAAGACAAAGCATCTTTCTCCCCGTCCCCTTATAAACGGGGAGCGTCTGCATGTTTACTAAATAAAATTCATTTTCAACCCGTGGATTCTCTAACAAAGATCAAGATCTTTCTCCCCAGCCCCTTCATAGCTCATTCATGTTCCCTGCACACAAGCGCAGCCAGATCAGCTCCTGGTCGTATCTAATGTAAACTGTCAGGAAACCAAGGGCATGTAAGGAAGGCTGTGGCTCTCACATGATTCACTTTTTTTTAAAACATAAATTTGAAAAGTGATTAAAATAACCCTTTTTTTGGGGGATCCCCACGCAACATTAGATGTGGGCAAAACCCCTTTAACTTTTGAGTCAGGAGTAATAGTAAGGTTCACTCCCTTCAGACAACCTATTTTTATTTAAGACCAGTCCTCAAGCATTTAGAGATCACAAGGTTCCTGCTGCTGAAATTTTCTACAATTAGGGTATGTTCAGACGATTGTATTGAGGGTGATACTCCGGGAAATGAACGTAAAATAAAACGACTGGCCCCTTTGAAGGAAACGCTGGCCGCCGTTCCTTTAATTTACTGACATTTTTCTCTCAGTGAGAATTATGAAACCTAATGCGGCCCGTACTTTGGGTTAAAAAACGCAAATTCCGCCAAATACGGACCCCATTTCACCGTGTGAACATACCGGTTTGGCACGGTCTCATTCCCCTGCACCTTTACAATTTACTGTTGAAATCATTTGCTGTCCAGGTAGTGCACAGGCACACGAGAGATGGTCCTTGCAGCAGCTGTCCAATACTGTACGAACCACAGATATGTTATGCACAGGGCCTATATGGTTCTGTTATGGCTCTTGGATTAGCTATGGCAATGCATAATTGTGTCAACCCCTCCCTGATTTATTCTGTTAGGAATTTAGAGGGTTTATTTTTTTTATTTTTAAATCTGCAATTTTTATACTCCTTTATGTTTCCTTTTAGACCTTGACTAATAGAACTCTACAATATGAATAGCGGCAAGATTGGCCTAACCCTTCATCAGAACACGTGTGCAGACTGAGGTAGTCCAGGTTATGGCTGATGCTTCAGTTTGTCGCAAGAAATTCAAGGACTGAAAATACATTTATGTGAGTGTAATCTAATTCTAGCTTGAGATCCTGACCTAACCCTAATTAAAAATATCTACTTTGCATTATAATTAATTTATATGACAATTTTGTAACTATTTATCAAGCATCATCCTTGTTTAAAGAGCATCTCTGTACAAATAAACTTTTACATGTGCAAGTGTGAATGTCTGAGTTGTACTTGCTATAGCAGGACTGCACAATAGCCGCTCTTCCTCTAACAACCAGTGCTTGGTGGCTTGAAAACATGGAACTATATGGGTTTGTTCACAAGTTGTGACCCTCCTACGTTATGGTTAAAATACACCTCCAGTACCTGATAACACAACACACTGTAAGCCTAAATCTGTGCCATGGTGCTATAGCTAATATATTCATTCTGTTCTGTCTCATGTAATTAACCAAAAGATCAAAATGAGAGCATACGATCATAGTTATAAAAATTTGTATCTTTATTAATACATTACAAAATTATTTTAAAAGGACGAAAGACTCATAGTAAAATAGAAAATCACCAAAAAATGACAGCCGGTGAGACATATACTAACACAACCCTCTATAAAGTGCAAAGTCTATTTTATGTGTACTGCTATGAGTATAAATGCATAGATCTACCATATCCCAAAATCTAACAGCTCTAAATACATAATGCCTCTACAATAATTATAAATATACATCTAATTAAGAAAAATGGCATATGTCCAGCAATGGGGAATATAGAAGAAATAGGCGTAAATGCAGTACTTAACCTGATCAGAGAGGCAGTGGATGCGTGTCACCGGCACCCCAACGCGCGTTTCGCTTGTTATTACTTGCTTCCTCAGGGGGTGATAACCATGATCCTATCCCGCCAACATTAAATAGTGTTCTAATCATACTTACACCTGGAGTCTCATTGGCGCAGACATCATGCTCGAAGGGAAGACGCTGCCCGCCCCACTTCCGGCAATCTTGCGCGAGACGCGCATGCCCAAAGGAAAAATCCCGGACATGCGCCCTGCGCAATTAGATGCCCGAACTGGCGGCCGTACCATTCCCCGCACGGGGCATGCGCACTACTCCAGGACAATTCTTAAAGGTACACCCACACTCACAGCTATTGCTCAATTTAAAACAGTATTTCATGGTGCAATTTAGCTAATAGCATAACATGATGTGAATTGGCTAGCGAACAACGCAACAGTTCCTAAGGGTACACCTACATTCACGGATTGTACTCAATAGAATAGTGTTACATTATAAGCATTGGCTAGCAGCACAAAAACAAAAACACAAATACATGATCTAAAGGCATACCAAACGGCACAATTCAAATACATTCATTATTGAATACATTGAATGACACGGACACAAATATATATGTATTACATTACAACCTAGCAAGCAGAAACGTCCATAGTAGTTGAATACAGTTTGCATATATATAAACTAGTTTAGTAGAGTCTTATACATCTTGTCCATTCACAGCGTCTGCTGGCCAGATCCCATGCGACTAAACCATTATCGTGTATCTGGTCCATGTCATCCGATGCATTACTGCAGCTTAAATCAAGTGTCATGCGGTGCAACAGGAGGTCTCAAAACTAAAAAAGGGTGGGAAATGAAAACATTAAAAACAAAAAAATAAATTTTATAATAAAAAGAGAAATGTGGCAAGAAATAGAAGGGACACAGGTGGCTCCCATACAAAAGTAACTGGAAGTCTACTGTGTCAGCTTCATAAGAATGGTGCGAAATTCAGTTTTTCATTTAGTCCGGTTGGGGCCATAGTATAAATTGCTACAATCCATCGGGTTTCCTCCCTTTGTTCCAAAATCTTCGTAATGTCACCCCCTCTGATTCCTAAATGGACTAGATCAATACCCTTCACCTTCAATAATGCAGCGTTACAATTATGATGTTTTAAGAAGTGACTTTGGTAGGGTTTTTAAGTTGGCTGCTATCTTCTACACCCATGGCTGCTTTATGCACGTACATGCTCCCGTACATCGTACCTTCAACTCGCGTGTGGTTATGCCTAAATAACGATTTCGAGCAGGGCAACTGGCCATAATATACTATATTTTTAGTATGGCATGTAATGTAGTGTCTGATTTTATACTCACGAGTGCCATCAGATGTTAAAAAAACATCTGTCCTCAGCATGTTACAACATGCGACACACTTGTCACAGGGGAAGAAACCCTGTTTAGGACCTCTAGTGCTAAAGGGGTTTCTGTTTTGGACCACATAGTGGCTCCTAACTAGATGGTCACGCAAATTGGGAGCCTGGGAGCCCTCCTTGCAGTTAATAGGGGGCGATCAGGTGTTTCTCTTACCAACATAGGGTCAGTTTTCAATATTCCCCAATGCTTATTAAGGATGTTTCGCAGCTGGGGCCATTGTTGGTTATATGTGGTAATGAAACGAACACTCCCATCTATTTTCCTTTTCTTATTGGATTGCAGTAATTGATTTCGTGGTGTTCTTTTAGCTTTCTGATATGCTTTTTTTCATCACTCTCCCACTGTAAACCACGCTGCGAAAACCGTTTCCTTTAAATCTATTGCTTGATTTTCAAATTTTGATTCAGACGAGCAAATCCTGCGCATCGCAGGAACAGCCCAGTAGGTATGGCTCTAATAGTTGAAGGATTATGAAAGGAAGAGGCATGTAGTAGTGCATTTACAGATGTGGTCTTTCGGAATACGTCCGTTTGAATCACATTTCCTTCATCAATTTCGATGAGTATGTCCAGAAATTCAATTTTTTTCTCATCAGCTTTAAAGGTAAGTTTAATATTAACCGAATTATTATTAAGATGTTCCATGAGCAGTGCCAGCTGGGCCATCGATCCGTGCCATAAAAATAGCACATCATCGATGTACCTCAGCCAGCACTGCACATTGTTAAGCCCACTTACAGTCTCTTCCTGAAAGATTTGTCTTTCCCAGTAGCCTAGGAACAGATTAGCGTAGGCTGGGGCGCAAGCCGCGCCCATAGCCGTTCCCTGGCACTGGGTGTAAAAATTGTCTTTAAAGACAAATACATTGTGTGTTAGTATGAATCTCAGGAGTTCAAGTCTAAAATGAAGAGTCTTATGCCCACAGAGGATCTGGCTAAATTTAATTTAGATCTTGAAAAAGATCTTAGCAAGTGGGAGAAGGAAATTTGTGAGGTGAAATCCAAAAAATTCCAGAGGGATATGAATGATCTTCAAGGGGGGAAAGTTTATAGATGGAGAACACATAGATTTCAATCTCGGTCAAGGACCGGTTCTATGTCCTCCATGAGATCCCAAGATGGCCAAAATATGTCACGAAGATACAATCAAAATGCGGACTCAAGTGGAGTTAGTGAAACAGGAAGTGAAGGAGGAAGTTCCTCGAATCGCAGAGCGGCACTCCCACCTCGAGAAGCAAATAGATCCAAAAACAAACTTAAGGTGATCAATTTGTCTGCACATGTGTTAACTGAAGCACAGGTTGATGTGCTCAGTTTGGGACTTACATTCTCCCCAGTTAACTCGTTTAATTTCTTCACAGCGTTAAAAGACTTGCATTTATTTGCAAGAAAACTCATTTTTAAGAGGTGGCACGCTAGGAGAGAAAACGATGAATTATTTTGTACCGAGGAAGAGAGGAGTGCCGTAGCTGCTTTAGAGGAATTACTCCTGGAACAAAATGACTCCTCTGAGACAGGTAAATTCCCGCTTGAGTTATATCCGAGATCAACTAGGTTTCCCCCCTTGTCCCTATGCCCTCAGGTAGATATTTTCGTTAGATTAGTTACAGCCGATATGAAAAGGTTGTCAACCAGACGTTGGGGGGATAATCTTTCATTTTCTCAGCGAAAGGCCTTGGATGAACTGCGGAATATGAGGGATATTATATTGAGTACAAGCCGTGAATGTAGGTGTACCCTTAAGAACTGTTGCGTTGTTCGCTAGCCAATTCACATCATGTTATGCTATTAGCTAAATTGCACCATGAAATACTGTTTTAAATTGAGCAATAGCTGTGAGTGTGGGTGTACCTTTAAGAATTGTCCTGGAGTAGTGCGCATGCCTCGTGCGGGGAATGGTACGGCCGCCAGTTCGGGCATCTAATTGCGCAGGGCGCATGTCCGGGATTTTTCCTTTGGGCATGCGCGTCTCGCGCAAGATTGCCGGAAGTGGGGCGGGCAGCGTCTTCCCTTCGAGCATGATGTCTGCGCCGATGAGACTCCAGGTGTAAGTATGATTAGAACACTATTTAATGTTGGCGGGATAGGATCATGGTTATCACCCCCTGAGGAAGCAAGTAATAACAAGCGAAACGCGCGTTGGGGTGCCGGTGACACGCATCCACTACCTCTCTGATCAGGTTAAGTACTGCACTTACGCCTATTTCTTCTATATTCCCCATTGCTGGACATATGCCATTTTTCTTAATTAGATGTATATTTATAATTATTGCAGAGGCATTATGTATTTAGAGCCGTTAGATTTTGGGATATGGTAGATCTATGCATTTATACTCATAGCAGTACACATAAAATAGACTTTGCACTTTATAGAGGGTTGTGTTAGTATATGTCTCACCGGCTGTCATTTTTTGGTGATTTTCTATGTACTATGAGTCTTTCGTCCTTTTAAAATTTTGTAATGTATTAATAAAGATACAAATTTTTATAACTATGATCGTATGCTCTCATTTTGATCTTTTGGTTAATAGCATTTGTGGAGAGTGATCTAAATTATGAGAGGGGGCCGAGAAAATAATAGGCCTAGCCGAGCTATGAATTGGGGAGTTCTATATATGTGCTTTCTGTCTCATGTAAGCAGAACCACAGTTGTCTTATATGAACAACATTCGAGCTCTTTACAATGTCTGGGCCCAAAAGATCCATCTCAAAATATGACACCATTCTTTTGTTAACAGGCTGTGAGTGGCAACTCCTATACCTCCTCCGTGCAACGTACTACAGGATAAAATCTGCTACTGTTCATTGCTGCTGGTACAGTAATCATTCCTGTGTATAATATGTGCTCTGCTGAAGAGGAGCAGGAAACCTCACCAAATCCAAAACAAATGAACAGTTGTGGCAAAAAATAATGGCGTAAATGCTTTAATCACATTTAGTATTTTAGACCGTTTCTAGGCACTTCTTTTTTTTTTTTTAAACATATTTTATTGGATTTTGAAAATTTAACATATAATTTACATCAAGACAGAAAATATGTGGCAAGCAGTACAGTTTACCAATGTACAAAATTGCTGTTTCCTACTGAGGTATTCCATAAGTGGCAGAGAGCCATCTGGCTTCTAAACTCGCTGCCAAAGACTCCAGGCAACTAGGGAGGAAAAGGTTAGCATCTCAAGTATATATTGCCTGAAGAGGTACCTGCCAGAAAACACAGCATTTATACAAAACACTTTGCAGTAGAGGATAAACAAGAAAGCAATTCCCTGCATAGCAGGTCATAACATGAATTATTAAAATAACCAAAGGTAAGGTAAAAGACATGAAGAGAAGTTAACAAAAACCATCCTAATGAGTCCGACTGTTTAAGAGACCAGACTATCTCAACGCCAAGATGAAAATGAAAATGAGGGGGATTATTTAAATTTCAAGGGCTCTTTTCAGGAACATCTGGACCATGCCGTTTTCACATGGTAAGTCAGTGTCGGTGGGTCAGTAGGGCTTGGGGGGGGTCCCGTCCAAGAGCTTTCCCCTCAATAATAATAGATCCCCTAGGGGTGAGAAATTTTGATCTGACATTAGCGGAAGGCCCCAATGAATTAGCGCGCCATTGATTTGGGTTTCCAGGAGCGGGGTCAGCCTTGATCAAGGGATCCCAGGGAACCCGTCAGAGCCTCCCTCGCGTACCAACTTGTGAACTTGAAGGATGACATTAGGTCTCTTATCTCATCATTTGAGAAATGCGAGAGGATAAATGGCCTCCATCTTTTAAAAAATTTCTCAGTGCGCTGTTCCTTGTGGCGTTCCGCTTCCAATCTGTCCGCCACCAAATATTGTTTCAGGCTGTCAACCAGTACTGACATGGGAGGGGTCTGTGGTTTCAGCCAGTACAGTAGGAGACAGCGTTTGGCCACCAGAGTTGCTATGTGGATAATGCTGTGGAGCCGGACATGGTCAACAAAGAGATCCCAAAAGGATTGCGTTGAGGGGCATTGCCACAGTCCATGCCACATATTGGTGCCAGGGGCTTGGCATTTGGGGCAAGATTGTCGCCTTTCTGGACAGTTGCGCGTTGGGGGGAGATTGAATCCATAATATGCATTGTGCAAGATTTTAAAGTGGGTCTCCCTCCAAGTTTCACAGATCACCTCTTTACGGACCTTACGTAGACCCGAAAGGATCTTATCTGGTAAATCAGGGTCTTCTAATATGCGTCCCCATTTATCAAATGGCGATCTGCCTTCCCTCCCCCAGTCCCAGTCCCTTAAAATACTGTAGATGCGAGAAAGGGTAAAGGATGTAGTGTGGCATAGCATTAGGGAATTAAAGTTGTTAGAGACCCAGAGTTGTGATGGGTTCCGAAGTTTGGACTTACAAAAAGAGAGCACCTGTATTGCCGGGAATGTGTGGATCTCGGGAAGGGAAAATTTGGTTTTAATTTCGGATGGGGTCAGCCACCTTCTCTCCTCCATGTGCATTATGTGTTCTGCGTAAGTCACTCCCCTCTCCCTCCATAATTTAAACATGGGGTTATTTCGGCCTTGTGGGAACTCTGGGAGGTCCCACAGGGGTAGCCTCCTGGACATTTGCCACGGCAGTTGGAGGAGTTTGCGGATATGCTTCCAGGTCGCGATCGTATCTTTAAGCAGGAGAGAGCTCCTAATCTTCAAGGGGATCTTAGCGAATTTAGTGTGGAGGAGGGCCTGGGGATGCCACGGGCGCATCAGATCTCTTTCTAGGTCAAAATTAGAATATCTGCTGGACTCTCCCATCCAGTCCAGGACATGCCTGGTGAGACACGCCAGGTTATAGAACCTGACATTCGGGAGGTTTAGGCCACCTGCACTTACAGGGAGCATCAATTTGCTAAGGGCTATTCGGGGTCTTTTCCCTGCCCAAATAAAGCGAGAAAAGGAGGCTAGTAGTTTGTTGACGTCAGCGTGCTTTAGCAGCAAGGGGAGGGTTTGAAGGGGGTATAAAAGTTTTGGAAAGCAAATCATTTTTATTGCGTGGCATCTACCCGCCAGGGAGAGAGGGAGGCCGTGCCATCTATGGAGGTCATCCGAGATCTTTTTGAACAGAGGGGGAAAATTTAGATTATATATAGTATTAGGAGTCCTGCCAATTTTTATTCCTAGGTATGTAATGTGCGAATCCACCGGGATGATACCTAAATTCAGATCACGCCAGGTGGATTTCGGGAGTGGTGGACCTATTTCCAATAGCTCGCTTTTAGAAGCATTGACTCTGTACCCAGAGTATCTCCCAAAACTTTTGAGAAAAGTGAAAATCCTTGGCAGATGCTCAATCGGGTCGGAAAGAAAGAGCAGAAGGTCATCGGCAAAAAGGGCTAGTTTTATC
This sequence comes from Phyllomedusa bahiana, assembly GCA_025379985.1. Lineage (NCBI taxonomy): Eukaryota > Metazoa > Chordata > Amphibia > Anura > Hylidae > Phyllomedusa > Phyllomedusa bahiana. Next base: position 197,536 of record JAODAL010002028.1, read on the forward strand.
TGGCTTCGGCCAACTTTGATGCCCGTGAAAAGTTCCGAGCTTTCCAAATGGCGAGCTAAAGGTTCTAGGGCAATGTCGAATAGTAGGGGGGACAGGGGACACCCCTGGCGGGTACCTTTATATAGGGGAAATCGCTGGGACAAAAAACCCGGTGTGTGGACTTGCGCCGTAGGGTCACTGTAGATGGCAGAGAGAAGGTGTCTGAAGCTTCCCCTTATCCCCATCTGATCAAGAACCATCCACAGCCACTCCCACCGGACATTGTCGAACGCTTTTTCAGCGTCTATTGCAACCATGACAGGATGACCAGTGGGAGAGGAGGGGTCCGTCGCATTCTCCAACACCGCCAGGACTTTTCTAAGGTTGCCCACTGCGGCTCGACCTTTGATAAAACCCTTTTGCGCCGGCCCAATGAGGGATGGTAACAGAGTCGCTAACCTGTCGGCCATGATTTTTGCCAGGATTTTTTGATCAGTGTCTATTAGTGAGATTGGGCGATATGAAGAGGGAAGAAGGGGATCTTTGCCTTTTTTTGGGATTACTTTTATGTAAGCATTTCTTGACTCTGGGCGGATTTTCCCTTCTTTGATTATTTGATTAAAGTATTCCGTCAGTAAGGGAGTCAGGGGATCTATTAGAATTTTATATATCTCTCCTGAGAACCCGTCGGGTCCCGGGGCCTTCCCGGAGGTCAGCTGGCGGATAGCCATCTGTACATCCTGAGTGGAGATCTCTGCGTTGAGCATCTCTAGCTGATCTGGGGACAGTCTGGGCAGAGATAGAGAAGTCAGAAAGTCTTTCCCTTCAGCCGTCGCGGAAGGGGTGGCGTCTATGTCAGGGGAGTACAGTTGCTCATAAAAGGATTTAAGGGAGTCGTTGATCTTATGGGGGTCAGAAGTGATCCGGCCTTCGGGAGTGCGTATGGATGTAATATGTGAGGGGCTGTAACTGCCTTGGAGCAGCCTAGATAATATTCTCCCTGCCTTGTTGCCATACCGGAATAGGGTGGACTTCAAGTGGGTACGCTGGATTTCTTCCCTGCGGCCTAACCATAGGTCAAAAACCCTTTTGGCGTTTTCCCAGTCTCTCCTATTCTCCTCTGAGCAGTCAGATACGAATTTTCTGTATGTCGCCCTCACCCTTTCTGTTGCGCCTTTGTATTCATCATTTAATTTACGCCTATAAGATGAGGTGTAGGCTATAATTCTGCCCCGGAGGACGGACTTGGCTGTGGCCCAAAAAAGTGAGGCGTCCGTGGAGTGTTGCGTATTGTCAGATGCGAACTCTAGCCACCAACCTCTCACCGCATCAGCAAACGCCTCAGTCTTAGCCATATAGGTGGGGAAACGCCATATAAAGTCCGATCCCCTGGGGAAAATGTCCGCTATCTCGGTTACTACCGGAGAATGATCAGAGATAAGTAGGTCCAATATCTCAGAGGCTATAACTCTTTTCTGAAGATCATGGGAGACTAAGATGTGGTCCAAACGGGACCATGATCGCTGTGAGTGGGAGAAAAAGGAGAATTCCCTGCTATCGGGGTGTAGGTCCCTCCACCCATCCCTCGTCCCGGTGGATCTCAGAAAATGCTGAAGCACCCCTACACTGGGCTTGTGCACCTGAGAGATCGGGGGACCACAGTCATGTTCCTTCTTCCTATCCAGAACTTCATCTAGAACGGCATTCATGTCTCCCCCTATAATCAAAGAGGTGGCAGCATCATTCTGGACTATACCCGCTAGGTGTACAAAGAAAGGGCCATTTTGAGAGTTGGGGCCATAGATGTTGTAAAGACTCGTGGGATTGCCATTGTGACTAATTTTTAAGTGTGACCATCTACCGTCTTGGTCAGAGCTATGTGAGATTAGTTGGAGGGGAAAATTCTTGTGTACCAAAGTGACGACCCCTGCTTTCCCATCTTTGGCCGGGGAGCCGAATATGTGACCAACCCAAAGTTTTTTCATACGGAAAAAATCATCTTGGCTTAGGTGGGTCTCCTGTAGGAGGACTATGTCTGGGTGGAATTTCTTCAGATGACGGAGGACCCTAACCCGTTTGTTTGGGGAGCGGAGCCCCTTTATGTTCCAAGAGACGATTCTCATGGAGGTGAATAAAAAAGGGGGGGTGGCTTAAGAGAATGGGGAGGTTAAAGGTGTTGGCGAGAGAATCAAAAAAAAAAGTCGTAATATGGTGTCGGACTCAGGTAAAAGGTCGATAACCAAGCAAAAACAGTTAAACACAGTATAGTTGTACAGTTGTGCAAGTTCAGTATAGCATGCAAAACAGGATAAGGCACGCAGAGAGTCAGGGAGTAACCCACTCAGACTCTCCAACTGCGTTTGGGGACTTCGCTTTTTTCTGGCACGAGGACAGGCCTGCGGAAAAAAGGCCAAGAGAGGTATATCTAAACTAGACGGGGCCTCCAACCTCCCTGCCAGAAAGAAGAAAAGAACCGCGTGTCTCCCGAAAGTGAACCTAGTGCACCTTGACTATGGATAAAACAACAAGGCGCATCACATACTACATAGGTAGCAAGGAGGAGTAAAGTACAATTCCTTCATATAGTAGCGGCTACCCGCTGCGGGGGTGCCCAAACACACAACATAATGTTAAGTCCTAGCAGAGAGGGCCTGAGAGCAAGGCCACATGTACCCGAACTGGAGAGTTACTCACGGCTCCAGAGCGGCAGTAGGCTGCAGAAGAAGATCAAGGAAGGGAGATCAAGTTCCATCTGGAGTTGGGGAGCGATGAGGGATTGCAGGCAGGAGGCGAGAGTTCGGGGTTCCCTGCTCCCTAGGAGGGGAAAGATGAGGGGGAGAGGGAGAGAAAGGCCTGTCGCCGGAAGGTGATCTCGCCGTTGAGGGTCTAGGGTCACCGAGGAACCGGAGGACATCTTCTGCTTCTCTTGGTGAGTGGAAGAACTTCGGGGGGGGTGTCTGGCAGAAGCACCTTTAGTGTGGCTGGGTACAAGATTTGGAAACGGACCTTTTTGGCAAATAATCTGGAACAGATGTTACTGAAGGCTCGGCGTCGCCTGGAGACATCCATGGAAAAATCTTCAAAAATTAGAACCCTGTGGCCCTCAAGAAGCGGGGAGGATTTCAGCTTGCGATATGCTTTAACAATATCTTGTTTATCGTTGTAGTCAAGATACTTGACGATGACCGTACGGGGTCTTCTATTCCGCTGATCTCCTGACGGGGTGCTAGCAGAGGGTTCGGGGCCAATGCGATGCGCCCTCTCGACCCTGCAGGTGCGCTTAATGCCCAGCGCTCGCGGGAGGGCAGATTGGCAGAGTTCCTGGAGGTCGGCCTGCTTCACCTGCTCTGGAAGGCCCACAATTCTCAGGTTGCTCCTGCGAGAGCGGTTTTCTAGGTCTTCTATACGGTCGTATAGGGTGTCTTGAGCCTTATTGCAGGAGGACAGCTTGCGATGCAGCACATCATTCTCTGTCTCTAGCTGCAGGACCCTGTGCTCCAGCTCCTCCAGCCTTGAGTCGTGCACCTGGATGTCATGCTGCAGCTTGCTCAGGGATGCCTGCAGGGCTGCCTCTATAGTGGCCTGCAGCTCAGGGGCTATGTGCCTGGTTACTTCCTGGGCCAATGCCCTATAGTCTATAGCTGGGAGAGGGGCAGCTACTTCTGTAGGGGCCAGGGAGAAGGCAGCCACGGCAGCCTGAGTACCTGGAGTTGCTGCGCTGCTCCTGCTCTCTTCCTCCATGGGCGCGCGGCGGGCCGCCATTTTGGGTTCTCCTCGCGGCGTGCGGGCGGGAAGCGGGGACGCGTCCTTCTGGCTGCTCCTAAGGACGTATCTGTCCATCCGCTCGCTGGCTAGGGCTGTAGGGTGCGCGCCTCGGTCGGCGGGAGCCGGTCTGCGCCGTTGAAACGGCCGTTGTACGGGCAGATGCAGGGAGGTGGAGCGGAGCTCTCAGCGCTCACATCCTCGCGCCAGCGCCGGAACCGGAAGTCTTCTAGGCACTTCTGCGCCCTGTCTGACAAAAGGGGCATGGCTTCAAGTATGCTGCTGTGTACCAAAAACTGCACCACAATTTGGGCGCAATAAGAGTATGTTCACACGGCATCTTGCGTCTGTGTGAACATCCGCTTTTCTGATGCGTCTCTGGGTCCATCTGAACGGACCCAGAGACGCATGTAACAGTTAGCAGTGAGTTTATCACTGCCGGCAATGACAGACACGCAGCGGCGTTCACATGAGTGATCGCCGCTGCGTGTTTACATCGTGCCTGTCGGGTCCGTCTTTCATTTGCGATCCAAGAATTGCATGTCATTTCTTCGATCACATCCGAAAGACGGACCCAACAGGCGCGATGCAAACACGCAGCAGCAATCACTCATGTGAACGCCGCTGCGTGTTTCTCATTGCCAGCAGTGATAAACTCACTGCTAATTGTTACATGCGTCTCTGGGTCCGTTGTGATGGACTCAGAAGCATCAGAAAAGTGGATGTTCACACGGACGCAAGCCGCCGTGTGAACATACCCTAAGTAACAAAGTAGGCCAACTAATAGAAGGTGTAAAGTTAGACTAGACAGTTTTAATATGTGCCAGACACATTACATTGTAATACTGCAGATTGAGCACTGTTGTCGCACCATCTAAGACTTCTCTCTCCTATACTAATGATACTAATGTGGCCCTGCTGTCCCAAGGCACCTTGAAAGATGTAGAATGGCAATGCTGCACTCAGCTGCTTAGAAAGATGAGAGCTCTGTTCAGTTCTTGCTTAGGTTACACATTGTATTTTCCAACATACAACACTGTATAGGAGTGCATTTTACGGTGTCAAAAACACTGCTGTCTTCTTAAATTTATTTATTTTTTTTAATTTCTCCTTTTTCATCCCTGTTACCCTAGTGCTGTCATTATTGACTGCATATGCACAGATACTACAACTCTGGCAGCTCAACGAGGAGAACACAATGGCACAGTCCTAGAAATCCATGCTTGTTGAAAGTTTTATATTTTTATTATTTTCTAAGCTATCAAATCTCAAGATATCAAGTCAGCTTTGTAGTTAAAAGGGTGTTCCGGGATCCAAGAATGCTCATTGGGACATGATTAAAATAGAAAATAAGGCTCATACCTCCTGGATGGTCTCCTTTAGTCCTGGTTGCTGGTTCCTACAGTATCTCACAAAAGTGAGTACTCCACTCACATTTTTGTAAATATTGTAATATATCTTTGATGGGACAACACTGAAGATACAATGTAAAGTAGTCCACGTACAGCTTGTAGAACAGTATAAATTTGGTGTGCCTTTAAAGTAACACCGCTATAAATGTCTAAACTGCTGGCCACCAAAGTGAGTACACCCTTACGTGAAAATGGACAAATGGTGTCCGATTTGCCATTTTTCCTCCATGATGTCACGTCACTTGTTATGCCATGTCTACACGGCCGTGGGCAAAAAAACGACTAGTTAAAGTCTCTAACGATCTCCACACTGCTAAATCTCAGGGCAAATACTCGTTGGTTCTTCTGGATCTCTCTGCAGCATTTGACACTGTTGATCACCATCTTCTCCTCAGCATGCTCAGCACCATTGGCATCCAGGACACCGCTCTTGCTCGGTTCTCTTCCTACCTCTCTGACTGCTTCTTCAGTGTCTCATTTGCAGGTTCTACTTCCTCTCCCTCTTGCCGTAGGGGTCCCTCAGGGGTCAGTTCTAGGTCCACTCCTCTTCTCAATCTATACAGCCCCCATTGGCCAAACCATCAGTAGATTTGGCTTTCCAGTACCAACCTCTACGCTGATGACACTCAATTATACACCTCCTCCCGTGACATCACTCCAGCCCTGCTACAAAACACCAGTGACTGTCTGTCCGCTGTCTCTGACATCATGTCCTCTCTCTATCCAACTAAACCTCACCAAAACCGAACTTCTTGTTTTTCCCCCATCTGCTATTTCTCTCTGTGTGTGGCATCACCATAACACCTAAGCAGCAGGCCCGATATCTTGGGGTTATTCTAGACTCTGATCTGTCCTTCACCCCATATATCCAATCCCTTGCCCGCTCCTATCACTTGCACCTCAAGAACATCTCCAGAATCGTCCTTTTCTCACTGTGGAAACAACACTAAAAACTCTCATTGTTGCTCTTATTCATTCTCGTCTTGACTACTGTAACTCCTTGCTTATCGGTCTCCCCTCTGTAAATTCTCCCCTCCAATCTATCCTGAATGCAGCAGCCAGGCTTGTCTTTCTCTCCATGCCGCTATACTGATGCCTCTACCTGTGTCAGTCACTGCACTGGTTGCCCATCCAGTACAGATTACAGCATAAACTATATCACTCTCACTCATAAAGCTCTCCACAGTGCTGCACCCCCATACATCTCCTCCCTCATCTCTGTCTACCATCCTGCCGCCTCTCGCTCAGCTACGGAACATCAAACTACAGACTACAATCATCCGAACCTCCATGCCCGTTCTTCAAGATTTTGCACGTGCTGCACCCATTCTGTGAAACATCCTACCACTTACCATCAGGCACAATCCCAGCCTTCGCAGTTTTAAGAGTGTCCTGAAAACACATCTTCTCAGTGGTTTTGGTAGGCCTGCCTAATTGTTAACCCCCACCTTCTATCACACACACTTGTCACTCCCTACACTAGGGCACTCACAGGCACTTATCTGTATATAGATGTACAGTCATGGTGGCAGGTTCACCAAATTTTTATGTAAACCTCCCCATATTTATAAAGCATGGCTCGGCCATTGTAAATTTAGAACTTCTCCCCCTTTGTTTCCCCCAGGCACCCTCTTAGATTGTAAGCTCTTGCGAGCAGGGCCCTCACACCTTGTGTCTCACCTGTAAGTAGCTTTCACTGTGTAATGTCTGTCTTTTGTCTGTAATTATACCCTCTATATTGTAAAGTGCTGCGAAATATGTTGGCGCTATATAAATAAAGATTATTATTATTATAAATCCTACAAACATTCATAAAACTGAGATTTTTGTCCACTGCCTGTCAAAAGCGGCTAAAAAAACATCAGTTTTTTGCAGAAATGCAAAGCATTATAATTGCTATGGATTAATGCAAAAAAAAAAAAAAAAAGTGCCATAAGTGTGTTTTCACACGGTGCGTTTTTGATGCGTTTTTTTTATGTGTTTTTTGTGCAACAATGTATATCATTAATTGCTGTGCCTTCCTGCACTTAAAAACGCATCAAAAACGCACCGTGTGAAAGCACCCTAAAACATCCATCGCTTTACATAGACTACAATAGTAAGTTTTCTGCTCTGCGCAGTCGTTTTTTGCAACTTGGAGATACAGTGGTGGCCAAAAGTATTGGCACCCCTGCAATTCTGTCAGATAATACTCAGTTTCTTCCTGAAAATGATTGCAATCCCTAATTATTTGGAATGAATATATTCATTTAATTTGCTTGCAATGAAAAAAACACAAAAGAGAATGAAACAAAAATCAAATCATTGATCATTTCACCAAAAACTTCAAAAAATGGGCCCGGTACAAAAGTTTTGGCCCCCTCAGCTAATACTTGGTAGCAAACTTTAGCCAAATAACTGCGAAACAACCGCTTCGGAAACCCATCAATGAGTTTCTTACAATGCTCTGCTGGAATTTTAGACCATCTTTTTTTGGCAAACTGCTCCAGGTCCCTGGGGATTGAAGGGGGTCTTCTCCAAACGGCCATTGTGATCTCTTCCACAGGTTGTTCTATGGGATTCAGGTTGGACTCATTGCTCCCACTTTAGAAGTCTCCAGTGCTTTCTCTCAAACCCCATTTTCTAGTGCTTTCTGATAGTGTGTTTTGGGTCATTGTCCTGCTGGAAGACCCAAATGCCCTTGAGGGAGACCCAGCTTTCTCACACTGGGCCCTACATTATGCTGCAAAATTTGTTGGTAGTCTTCAGACTTCATAATGCCATGCCCCACGGTCAAGCAGTCCAGTGCCAGAGGCAGCAAAGCAACCCCAAAACATCAGGGGAACCTCCCCCCATGTTTAAATGTAGGGACCGTGTTCTTTTCTTTGAATGTTTTTTTTTTTTTTTTTTTTCCTGTAAAACTCTATGTTGATGCCTTTTCCCAAAAAGCTCTACTTTTGACTCATCTGACCAGATACCATTCTTCCAAAAAGTTTTGGCTTTCTCAGGTAAGTTTGGGCAACTTCAGCCTGGCTTTTTTTTTGTCTCGGGGTAAGAAGTGAGGTCTAATGGGTATCCTACCATACAGTCCCTTTTCATTTCAGATGCCGACGGATAGTACGGGTTGACACTGTTGTTTCCCTCGGACTGCAGGGCAGCTTGAACTTTTTTGGATGTTAGTCGGGTTCTTTATCCCCCCATCCGCACAAACTTTTCGTTGAAATCTTCGTCAATTTTTCTTTTGCGTCCACATCTAGGGAGGTTAGCCACAGTGCCCTGGGCTTTTACATCTAGGGAGGTTAGCCACAGGGCCATGGGCTTTACATCTAGGGAGGTTAGCCACAGGGCCACGGGCTTTACACTTCTTGATGACACTGCGCACGGTAGACACCGGTACATTCAGGTCTTTGGAGATGGACTTGTAGCCTTGAGATTGCTCAGGCTTCCTCACAATTTGGATTCTCAAGTCCTCAGACAGTTCTTTGGTCTTCTTTCTTTTCTCCATGCTCAATGTGGTCACAAGGACACAGGACAGAGGCTGAGTCAACTTTTGGCCACCACTGTAACACAACGTTTTTACTATACAAGTCTATGGGACATCGTTTTAGCATTTTTATAAAAAGAAAAACGCTGGAAAAAAATACCATTTGGGTGGAGACATAGCTTTAGGGTGCTTTCAGACGGTGCGTTTTTTGGGTGCATTTTTTGTGCAGGAAGGTACAGCAATTAATGATATACATTGTTCCACAAAAAACGCATCCAAAAAACCGCACCGTGTGAAAGCACCCTTAGGGTGCATCACCACGGCAGTGGACAAATACCGTCCGGTATTTGTCCGGTTTTGCGGCCGTCCACACGCTCGCGGGGGTGGGGGGCGGCGGCTTTTCTCTGTGCTGAGCGGAGAACAGCCCTCCCCTCCCTTGAGTTGTTATATTCCGTCCAGAAAACCAGATGGAAGAATGAACATGTTCAATGTTTTACCGCCGGTGGCAAAACTGTTGGGCGGAAAACCCGTGCAGTGCTGCACGGGATTTCCCTAGAGCACAATTGTGCTCATTTTCTTCCAGTTTTTCAGGCGGTCTGAAAAACCGCAAACCGGCTGAAAAACAGCCGCAAACCCGTGCCATGGGGACATGCCCTTAGTGTTACAAGGTCTTGGGTCTAAATGGGGAGCAGGTGTGTTGTGTTTGGTGTCATCTTTATCACAATCCCTCATACTGGTCACTGGAAGGTCAAGATGGCTACTCATGGCAAAGAACTCTCTTTAAAGAGGACTATCACCTCCAGGGAAACCTCATGAAGTAACAGGAGATTGAAATAAAAACATTTCCTTAAATATGCTTCAGTAGGAAAATTAAACTATTTCACCTGAGTGTTTTTTGTTTTTTTTTAAAAGCACTGGCCCTTTAAGATAGGTCTGTAGTTGGCCCAAGTCAGCACATGACAGCTTGATGGATCACTATGTTGACAGCGGTGTCAAAGTAACTTCTTCTGAGCTGCAAAAGTCCACTGTGAAAGGGGGAGCCAAGAAGTCTATGTGTACACTGATAAACTCTGGGTTTCTATTTCTGTGCTGGGTATAACACTAGCAGCAGTGTAATTTAGATGCCTGTGTTTTATGGAGGAGGATGGAAGCAACAGGTAAACCCTGTCGCAGCTATATCCTCAACTTCTTCTGCACATTTGGTATCGCCCAAGAGAATTAATCCTGCTACATAAAGAGCTCTGTAAAAATAAAACTGAAATCTGTTCCCCAGTAATACTGCGGTGAGGCCTCTGCTTGCTAATGACATGTATTGGAAAAAAAAGTCTTATAATTTCATCTACTATTATAGTTTGTGTGGAGGTACTCATTAAGGATCTGGGGAAAAAAAGAACAGCTGCGCTACATAAAGATATCCTAGGCTACAAGAAGATTACCAACACCCTGAAACTGAGCTGCAGCATGGTGGCCAAGACCATACAGTGTTTTAACAAGACAGGTTTTTTTTTTGTTTTTTCAAAAAAGACATACGAGTGCTACCAGAATTGCTCCATACGTTAAATGGGAAGGGTGGATCAGCCAGTCAGTGCTCAGAGCATACACCGCACACTACATCAAATTGGTTTGCATGGCTGTTGTCCCAAAAGAAAGCCTTGTCTAAAGATGATGCACAAGAAAGCCTGCAAACAGTTTGCTGAGGACAAGCAGACTAAGGAGATGGATTACTGGAACCATGTCCTGTGGTCCAATTAGACCAAGATAAAACTTATTTGGTTCAGATGGGGTCAAGCGTGTTTGGTGAGGAATAGAGACAAGTGTGTATTGCCTACAGTCAAGTATGATGGTGGAAGTGTCATGGTTTGAGGCTGCATGAGTGCTGCTACAGTTCATTGAGGGAACCATGAATGCCAACATGTACTGTGACAAACTGGAGCAGAATATGATCCCCTCCCTGCAGGGCTGCAGAGCAGTATTCCAACATGACCCCAAACACACTTCCAAGACCAGCACTACCTTGCTAAAGAAAATGAGTGGCCAAGCACGTCTCCAGCCCTACGCTCTATGGAGTATCTGTGAGGCATCCTCAACTGGAAGGTGGAGAAGCACAAGGTCTCTGACATCCACCAGCTCTGTTATGTCATCACAGAGTAGAGGAAGAGGATTCCAAGAGAGTTAAGGCAGTGCTGGAAAACAATGGAGGTCAAACCAATATTGCGCTTTTGAACTCATGACATTCCTTGCGTTGTGGCCGCCAGGCAGTCTTTAATTGACGATCGGGTTTCCAAGCACCAAATCGTAGGGTGAACGGCACTTGTGAGATCTCAGTTTACGGATCCAACATGGCGGTGGTGATTGCCTTAGGTTTCAGTACAAAAGGCCCTCCCTGTTCTCACAAAGAGATTTCGATGCGCTTTTTTTAGCTTTCCCCTTTCTTTCGTTTTGCGAAACAGCTTTAAGAAATTATATAATTTCTTTTTGCTTTTAGCAACGATTTCCCATAGAAACAAAGGGACTGCTTTTGCAAAGTGGAAAACGGTCCTAAGCACAGCAGAATTTGCTTAAAGTTGATCCCTTTAATATGCTGAAGCGCATGGGGATGGAGGGCTCCTGTCGGGAGAGATTTTATTTTATTCCTCTTAGAGCCACGGGTTTTCCCCGGCCTATAACCTCTCTCCCCCACCTTTGTCATCGCTCATTGCCCTCAGTT
>JAODAL010002029.1:0-62500 GCA_025379985.1 Phyllomedusa bahiana
CAAAACATGCCATAACCAAGAACCCTCAAAACCACACCCAAACCAGCATCACACCAAGACATGCCTTAACCCACACCCCAAAACACATGACATCAACCAGGACATGCCTCTAACCACCCCCAAAAACAATGACATACAGAAGACACCCTCTAACCCCCCCAAAACAATGACATCACCCAAAGGGACATGCCTCTAACCACCCAAACACATGACATCACACCGGGACTGCCTCTAACCACCCCAAAACAGCCATCACACCAAGACTGCCTTAACCACACCCAAAACATGACATAAACACCAGGACACGCCTCTAACCACGCCCAAACACATGACATCACACCAAGACACGCCTCTAACCACGCCCAAACACATGACATCACACCAAGACATGCCTCTAACCACGCCAACACACATGACATCACACCAAGACACGCCTCTCACCACGCCCAAACACATACATGCCAACTTTTCAGATAGCCAAAAAGGGACACATTTTCAGGATTGCATTGTTATGTAATATACATCGAGGAGTCAATCAGATACTTTTTAAAGCAAGATAGTCAGTTTATTGATGCAAATCTGTTTTCAAAATGAAAAAGTGGGACATTTCTAGAGATAAGAGGGACAGAGGTATCTGGGTAAAAAATAAGGACTGTCTCTCCAAACTAGGGACACTTGGGAGGTATGCGAAAACTGTACTTTCATGGTAATCCTGCAGGCACAACGTCTGCCATACACGTATGTGGTTCTACAGGAACTACACTCTGTATGTGACATACGTAATGTTATATCTAATGTTGTGTTAAATTAAACATCTCTAGTAGCTCATGATAAACAAGGTATATGTAAGACCCTCTGGTGGTCTAAATCAATGAAGGAGTTAATATCAGATCCCTTGGTCATCTAGGGAATAGAAGGGGTCAATATCTGGTGGATTAGGGAAATGAGGGGGTAATTCTAGAATCACTTATGGTCTAGGGCAATAAAAAGGTTAATGTAAGCCCCTCTTTGTGGTCCAGGGCAGTGAATTATTAATTTCAAAATGTTTGGTGGAAGACAATGGGTGGGTTAAGGTTGCCTACCTGGAATCAAGTAATTACTTACCTTTCCAGGCTCCCGCATTGGTTATGTTTGTAATTTCCTGTGTCTTCTATGCAATGGTCATAGATATAAGTGCAAGAAAGGAGACAGTTCAGCTGTAATAGTACAGCTGCCCAGTTCTCTCTCTGTGATTGGACATAGCCTTTCAGGAGCACTTTGGCTGATCATTAAGGGAGTGTCGGTATTATTGTGGTGAGAGGAACCTGTGGCCCCCGTATCTTATGGGCCAAGCAGAGCCGTCTTAACAGCATTATGGGCCCCTGGGCAGAGCTGTGCACTGGGCCCCCATCCAACAAAATCACTCAGAAGTATAAGTATGCACATTAGCGATAACATTCCTACAACCCCGCCATATAGAGACCACATAGTGGTCAGACACCAGCTCAGGAATAACCTACAACACCGCCATATAGAGACTACATAACGTTCAGACACCAGCTCAGGTATAACCTACAACACCACCATATAGAGACCACATAGTGGTCAGACACCAGCTCAGGTATAACCTACAACACCGCCATATAGAGACCACATAGTGGTCAGACACCAGCTCGGGTATAACCTACAACACTGCCATATAAAGACACCAGCTCAGGTATAACCTACAACACCACCATATGGAGACCACATAGTGGTCAGACACCAGCTCAGGTATAACTTACAACACCACCATATAGAGACCACATAGTGGTCAGACACCAGCTCAGGTATAACCTACAGTAATAAAAATTAAAGGTTATGCACACCTTAGGGTTCTAATAGGAAGTGGGTGCTATACGTGGAAGTATACGTATATAGTCAAATAGAAACCACGGCACACCAAAATGATGCAAATGTAACAGGGATTGTTATTCACACGAGCAAAAAGAACGTATTAGAAAATCATCCAAAAATTACTGTAAACATACTCAACAAGTGCTCATATATACAAGTGGCAGTAATAAGCCAAAGAGATTGTGGATGTTAATATGGACGACGTTTCGGCGAAGGGCCTTTATCAAGAACATCCAATATAGGAGATAAGATCTTAAAGTATAAAATATAGAATGGATGAAATCCATATGGACCAGGTATAGGAGAGAGCCTCCATATAGGGTAATAGTCCACAGTAATAGAAATGCTGGGTGAGGTAATGGGAGCGTATGGACAGGAAAGTCCATATGCAATCCTTCCTGCACTACGGACGTCCTGTCCATACGCTCCCATTACCTCAGCCAGCATTCTATTAAATGTGGACCATACCTATTAAAGGAGGCTCTCTCCTATACCTGGTCCATACTGGATTTTATCCATTCTATATATATACTTAAGTCTTATCTCCTATATTGGATGTTCTTGATAAAGGCATTCGCTGAAACGTCGTCCAATATTAACATCCACAATCTCTTTGGCTTATTACTGCCACTTTTTATAATGAGTACTTGTTGAATGTTTACAGTAATTTTGGATGATTTTTAATACGTTTCTTGCTCAGTGTGAATAAAAATCCCTGTTACATTTGCATCATTTTGGTGTGCCGTGGTTTCTATTTGACAGGTATAACCTACAACACTGCCATATGGAGACCACATAGAGGTCAGACACCAGCTCAGATATAACCTACAACACCGCCATATAGAGACCACATAGTGGTCAGAAACCAGCTCGGGTATAATCTACAACACCACTATATAGAGACCACATAGTGGTCAGACACCAGCTCAGGTCACCATCCCATGACAGTGACTACAGTACTGATCTAACAGAGACGGAAAATAAATCCTGACATCCAGGGACTCACAGGAGACGTCCTATCTGATCAGTTGTTCTCTGAATCGTTCTTTTCCCGTTTCTTCTCCTTCCGTCCAGACTGCCATGATGACATCTCCCGGCCGCATCTCGTTCCTGCAGAATTTACCACACAAAAATCTCAGACTTCTTGCTTTATCAGCCCTTCCCTACCAATTCCTTTAGCCCCCTGTAGGTTATAGGCCCCTATATAGCCCCCCTGTAGGTTATAAACCCCTGTATGTAGCCAACTGTGCTCATGGGGCCCCCAGCCAACCGCCTACCCTTCCCAATGGAAGAGACAGCCCTGGGGCCTAGTTGCAACTGTGTGTTAGCAATTAAGCCAGATCATATAATCATATAATCCTAAACATACTAAACCTTTGCAACATCTGAAGCAGGATAGTGCTCTGCTAAACATCATGGAATTTATTGCAAGTTGTCAAATCAGAGCCTTGGGAGCCACAGGATCGTCTTGCAGGCCCGTCCAACTGTGATGCTATACCACCCCTTGAGAATTTGAACATATAAATAGGTAACTAATGAAAAAAATATTTTGGAATAAAAAGTTGAGTATTACACATACAGTAGAATAATGTTTCCGTTTCAGGGTGTAAAGTCTGAACTGGTCTCTAAATCATATTCAGTGATTGTTATCTCTTGTGTTGGTTTAGGCTTTTGTCATATTCTGTGGCCTTGGAATTAACAACACCATAATGTATGATCAAGTAAAGAAGTCATGGGCAAAACAATCAGTGGCTCTTGATGTGAGTAAATCTTTTTGAATTTGTATGTGAAAATACTGTTTAGATCACTGAAGTTATTTTATACATTGATGATTAACCCGCTGCCCCGCACCTGATCAGATGCAAATTTATTCTGCCAACCACTTACTTAACTGTACATCCCGAGTTCTTAAGTTTGTCGATTTTTCATTGACTCTGGTCTCTGAGCTCTTTAACAACTATCAACCCTCTGTCCACTTATTCTACTCACCTCTTCATAATTTCTCTTTTATCCTCATTGGCAGAGCCATCTTAATAGCACTAGGGGCCCCTGGGCATAGCACTGCAGTGGGGCCTGTAGAAAATTACATGACATCACACTAGGTCATCTGTCTAGCTACCCCCAAGCACATGCATGTTATCATGCCACTTATGTCTGGTAACTGGAATCCTGCAGCCTACAAGACTGATTGGCAGGGCAGGGAGCCTTGGGCCAAATTTCATACGCCTAACATTAGTCTAGAATGCGACTGATTTATGAAACCGCTCTACTGCTGGCCATATATCAGGTGCTCTTTAGCACTAGGGCAACATTTCTGGCTCAGGTATGCCACTTTGAAAGTGCTCTACCTGTTCCAGCTGTTTGCACCTAAAATTGCCGTAGTGAAGCTCTAGGGCGCCCGCCTCGCACCATTTAAAAATGTGTGAACGGGTCTGCGCCTGATATCGGGCTGAAAAGACGGCAGATATCTGGCGCAGCCCCGTTCATACATGTCACCGAAAATGACCACGTGTGACTAGATTTCCTCTTTATCAGATTTTTTTTATTTAATTTTTTGTTTTTTTATCTCCAATATGAATTATGAGGTGACTATTATATTTTCATTGTTACACTTCCATTGTTCTAGCTGCAGGCTTCTTTCCACTGACCTGCCCAAAGCAAGTGTGTAGTGTGCTGACATGGAATATCATATATGTTCTTGTAAGCAAATTCCACTACATGTAGAATTTTTTTTTGCCTGTCATATTGCATGTGCGGCAATGCGTGAATTTTTACCACTCAGTGATAATGTCTTTTATTGTGAGCTGTTCAGTCTGTATTTTACAGCACGGTAGACTATTGATCAGTCACTGACATGGCCATTGTCTCTGGCTGATATTAGCCTCTTTAGGAGTCAATATTCTGCAGTTTCTTTGAAGAAACATTCAGAGGTTTAAATTACTCTACTTCTGTGAAAAGCTGTGGGTAAAATAGGAGCCAATATTCTTGAAGTAGAGTGCTTCAGTGCACAATTCCATGAGAGCTGCATAATAACTTTTTATTATAGGCCATTTACAACTTTTGAAGCAAGAAATGCACATTTTATACAAAAAAAACCTTTTCTAGAGGGATGAATGATATTCTCGCCTTATAAATGTATTCAAATACGGTTAGAAATCATATTATACTATTTCCCACAATGCTGGTCATAGGATCAAACTTCAGGTATCATTATAAGAGACTATTGCACTTCATCGTCATTAAATGGTTATTCCTGCAATATCCATGTCATTGTCAGCCTTTTGTTGTCTAGCATTATCCATATCACAAGGCATTATGGGAAAGGGGCTGAGAAGCCCACAGCGCCCTCTGTTGGATGTAACAAATCCTCAATTTGCTTTTGACCCACCGAGTCTTGAGAAAGCAAAAAGGAATTTTTAGCCAAGCCAGTATCTCTCAACTGCAGACAACGCTGATACGGGATTTTTGTCCCTCTTCAGAGCAGAGCAGAGCGATACTAGAGGGCGGTGTGGGAGGCATCGGGTGGCTTAGGAAGGGAAGAGCTCTCCTTAAGGAGAGCACCGAACGAACGGCTTGTAGAGTTTGTTTTGCCTAGCATTATCCAAGTATTCAGTGCATGTGTCGAGCTTGTTCTGAAGATTTGTTTTCTGGGAAGTATAGCCCATATGTAAGGTACGCAGGAGGAGGTAGATGTAGATGTTGGGTGCAGGTGGCAGGCAGCTAGATACACCGGGGTACCTGGTGTATGAGGATGTCAGGCCTACTGGTGTGGGATTGCTGGGTGGTATAGTGCACCGGTGCAGAAGGAACACAAACTCTCATCTTGCAGGTTTTACTCACAGTATACTTTGCAGGCAGACAATTACACTTGGGGGTTTCCACACTTCTTCTGCAGTGCAGCAATTACTCTTAAGAACTATAATTGTCTCTTGCTCTGCTATCTACTCAGGCCTTCTCTTGGCCACTATCAATCTCTTCCTCTCTGGACCGTTTCCCTTTGTCTGTCCCTCAATGTTCTCTCTCTTTTTGTGTCCCTAACTACACATTAGCCCAATTCCTATGTATTATATCACACTATATTGCTTTAAGGCATGCACAAGAGCAGTACAGTTAATTATAATGTACATTGGAGGTGTCGGCAGCATAGATGCTGCTACAAAGGAATTTAAAAGGAATCGGTCATGTGGTTTGTGCCCCCTATCTGAGCACAGGATGTGATAAGAGGGAGAGAAGCGTACCTCTGTGATATATAGGGTTATATGATAGAGGAGTGAAGCTGAGCTCTGTGATATAATGGTTTAAAGATGAGGAGAGAAGCTAGCTCTTGATAATAGGGTTATATATAGAAAGAGAACTGAGTCTGTGATATAAGGGTTATATGATAAGGGAGAGAAGCTAAGCTCTGTGAATTTTAGGGTTTTTATGATAAAGGAGATTAGCTGACTCTGGAATTTGGGGGTATGAAGATGGGGAGAAGTGAGTTCTGTGATCTAAGGGTTTTATAAGGGGGGAGATGAGCTGGACTTATATAGGGTTATATGAAAAGGGAGAAACTAACTCTGTGAATATAGGGTTATATGATAGAGGAGAAAGCTGAGCTCTTGATTATAGGTTTATATTTAAGGCAAAGGTGAGTCTTGATATATAGGGTTATATGCAGGGCCGGACTGGGACTAAAAAGCAGCCCTGGCACAAAACACCCACCAGCCCACACACAATATCCACTTCCGAGTTTTCTCTTGGCCCGCACTTAGCCCCTTTTTTAAAATAAAAAAACATTAAAACAGAACAAAAAGCAAACGTGGTGCAGAGAAACCCCTAATCACAGGCTCAGGGACAGGTGTGCGCCTCTTTTACAATCAGGGACAAGTGTACACCACCACTATACAGGTGCCAAAAAGACCTCCAATACTGCCATATAGAGACCACATAGGGGCCAGATAACCGGCAATCACAGGTCACCATCACATGACAGTAGTCCCCGGAGTCGATTGCTAAGGTCTTAACAATCGACTTGAGGCCTTAACAACTGGCTTAACAACCGACTGGAGTCCGCGGAGTCGATTGCTAACTCTTATAAACTGATTGTCTTGAGGCCTTAACAAACCCGGCTTAACGACTGTTGCAACTTCAACGCAGTAAATTATGTGACCCCCCCCAGTGAAGGTAAAGGGTTCCCCCAGTAAGTTATACGTCCTCTAGTGGGGTGGTTATATACTTTATATATCCCCCCAGTAGGTGGTCTGTATTTATATGTCCCCCAGCAGGTATATAGGCAGGTTATTGATCCCCCAGCAGGTATTTGTGGAGTTTCTGGTTCCCCCAGTAGGTATATAGGCAGGTTATTGATCCCCCAGCAGGTATATTGGGAGGTTATGGGTCCCCCGGGAGGTATATAGGCAGGTTTTGGACCCCCTTAGGTATATAGGGAGGTTTAGGTCCCCCGCAGGTATATAGGCAGGTTTTAGGTCCCCAGCAGGTATATAGGCAGGTTTAGGTCCCCAGCAGGTATATGGACAGGTTATGGATCCCCCAGCAGGTATATTGGCAGGTTATGGATCCCCCAGCAGGTATATTGGCAGGTTATGGATCCCCCAGTAGGTATATAGGCAGGTTTAGGTCCCCCAGCAGGTATATAGGCAGGTTATTGATCCCCCAGCAGGTATATGGGCAGGTTATGGGTCCCCTAGCAGGTATATTGGCAGGTTATGGATCCCCCAGCAGGTATATAGGCAGGTTATGGATCCCCCAGTAGGTATATAGGCAGGTTTAGCGCCCCCAGCAGGTATATAGATAGCTTATAGGCCCCACAGCACGTGTATCTATAGGTAGCTTATAGACCTCACAGCACATATGTAGGTAGATTATAGCTCCTCCCTGCACGTATATAAGTAGATAATAGCCCCCCTCCCTGCACATATAACAGTAGATAATAGCCCCTCCCTGCACAAATAACAGTAGATAATAGCATCCCTCCCGCACATATAACAGTAGATAATAGCACCCCTCCCTGCACATATAACAGTAGATAATAGCCCCCCTCCTGCAATATAAAAATTAAAATAATAGCCCCCCCTGCACAAATAACAGTAGATAAAGCATCCCCCTGCAATATAAAAGTAGATAATGCCCCCCTCCCTGCACATATAACAGTAGATAATAGCCCCCCTCGCACAATAACAGTAGATAATACCCCCCTCCCTGCACATATTTAAAAGTAGATAATAGCCCCCTCCCTGCACATATAACAGTAGATAATGCTCCCCTCCCTGCACATATGACAGTAGATAATATCCCCTCCCTGCACATATAACAATAGATAATAGGCCCCCAGCATGAATAGAGCTAATTAAAAGTAAGACACTGACAGCACTCACCTGACCTCGCTCCCCGCTGCTGTCGCTGCTCCCGGTCTTTTCTTCAGCGGTGTGACTTCACCAGGCCGCGCACGGGCAGCGTGATGAAGCGCACGCCGCCCGTGCACTCCGGCGCGCACCGAGCCGCATCCTGCCTGCGGCTTCCTAGTACTCTGCGGAGCTCTCTGCTCCGCCAAAGCATCTAACTGTATATGCCTCCGGCGGACGCACATACAGTTAGTCCCGCCACCGCTGCCGTCGCCAACGTCCTAAGCCCCTAAGCCGATAGCTTAGCGACTGGTAGCGGCTTAGGACCCTAACGATCGGCGGCGGCAGATAGCTGCGGCGCCGGGGACTACATGACAGTAAACACAGCACTGATCAAACACAGAAGCAAAATAACCCCTGGCATTCAGTGACTCACAGGAGACGTCTTCTCTGAGTCACCTTCTTTCCATTTTCTTCTCCATATCTTACAGACCATCATGATGACTTCTCCCATCCATGACTTGTCCCTGCAGAATTCACCACACAAACATCTTAGATTCCTCACTTTTCTAACACCTCTTTACCTGTGCCACACCTGTGTACAAACTCCCCATCCATAGCACCACAAATGGTTATAATGACCCCTTTGTGCACCTAACAATAAAAGTGCCTCCAGACAGATATGGGGTGCCCGTTTCTGCACCGCATTTTAGTTTTTATTTTGCTTCCTTATATAAGTAGGTAGGTAAACCCCTAATATAGGACATAGGTACACCCCTAAATTAAATAGGTAAACAGATACACCCCATTTTGGGGAGGTAGACCCCAATTAGGTAGGTAGGAATAGTTAGGCCCCCATTTAGGTAGGTACAGTAGTTATATAGGCTCCTATAAAGTAGGCTGGTAAATAGGCCCCCATTAGGTAGGTATGTAGGCTGCAGCGGCCCAGAATCTGGCAACCCACCAGTCTGGTCCGGCTGGTACCTGGAAAGTTTGAAGCAGACAAGTGGCCCCGTTTAACGCATCACAATAGTCTGTGCCTCTGCATGGGCAGAGTAGGGCCTATAAATAAGTAGGACCTGCAGGAGTCGGCTGCTTCTAGGCAGAAGCTAACGTGGGTGGCAATAGATGATTGAGGAGCGTATGTGGTCACTGCTAAGTTGCCTGGCATCTACCTCACACGTGAGTGCACTGAGCAGTTTTTCAGACAGTGTTTGCGGCTCTGCTTCTGCACACACAGTCCTGACGCTGCCAGTGCCTAACTTTGATGGCCCAGATTGAGTTCACATGTCGCATAGTGCCGCGTACCTGTGCGCCACAATACACCTGCTGTTGAAAGTACGCGCTGGCCAGCGCTTACCCCCCCACAGCAGGCGTGTAGCGGTGCGCACAGGTACAAACCGTTATACGCTGTGTGAACCCACCCTTCCACAACACTGAGATGTTGAGCACTCCACCATGCTGGCTACTGTCCACACAGTCAGAGTAGACAGGAGCAACGACCTATATATATAAGTAAAATCAATACCTTGAGGCTGTGGTGCTGATGGCCTAGTAGGATGCATCCACTAGGAATCTTTGTTGAGGCATGACTGGGACGCTGCCACACAGGAAGGGGGCGAAGCGTTGGGAGCGGGTTATGTTTTGCAGCCCGTGGGCGGCAAATTATTAAAGCCGCCCTGAGTATTGTGCAGCTAGTGCTGCTCCTGCTTTCTTTCAATCATGTATGACAGTGTGAGCTCCGCCTGCGGCCTCGTAGCTCCGCCTCTGACCTCGGCGCTCCGCTGTG
Organism: Phyllomedusa bahiana; assembly: GCA_025379985.1. Lineage (NCBI taxonomy): Eukaryota > Metazoa > Chordata > Amphibia > Anura > Hylidae > Phyllomedusa > Phyllomedusa bahiana. The sequence continues at coordinate 10,009 of JAODAL010002029.1, forward strand.
GCCGCTGCTCACACCGTCACATATTAAAAGAAGACAGGAGCCGCGCCGGCTGCACGATACACAGGGCGGCTTGGTCCTCTCCTTATTTTCATACTGGTACCTTCAGGAGACAGGACAGTGTGTGGGGCTGAGGCTCAAGCACTGTCCTGACTCCTGAGATGTTGGAGGAGTCAGCGGTCCATCACGGCGGCCCAGCGCAGTGGCCGCAGCTCATAACTCTGCTGTCCTGCTGCTGCCAGGAGCGGCCGATCGCAGCAGCCGCGGCCCTCCACAGCGGCGTTGCTCACTTATTAATAGAAGATAGGAGCAGCGCCAGCTGTAAGAACACCCAAAATATATTTCGTCCACAGAGCAGACGGCCCATTGTGATCCGGCCCCTCTGGATTTTGCCCGGTCGGACAGATTCTCAGTCCGGGCCTGGTTATATGATAAAGGAGAGAAGCTGAGCTCTGTGATATATAGGGTTATATGATAGAGGAGAGGAGCTGAGCTCTGTGATTTATAGGGTTATATGATAGAGGAGAGGAGCTGAGCTCTGTGATATATAGGGTTATATGATATAGGAGAGAAGCTGAGCTCTGTGATATATAGGGTTATATGATAGAGGAGAGGAGCTAAGCTCTGTGATATATAGGGTTATATGATAGAGGGAGAGAAGCTGAGCTCTGTGATATATAGGGTTATATGATAGAGGAGAGAAGCTGAGCTCTGTGATATATAGGGTTATATGATAGAGGGAGAGAAGCTGAGCTCTGTGATATATAGGGTTATATGATAAAGGAGAGAAGCTGAGCTCTGTGATATATAGGGTTATATGATAGAAGAGAGAAGCTGAGCTCTGTGATATAAAGGGTTATATGATAGAGGGAGAGAACCTTCGGCCCAGTCTGAGGTCCAGAGCGTCTGGAAGAGGTTTTCATCCAGGATATCTCTGTACTTGGCTGCATTCAGCTTTCTTTCAAATGCAACCAGTCGTCCTGTCCCTGCAGCTGAAAAACACCCCCATAGCATGATGCTGCCACCACCATGTTTCACTGTTGGGATTGTATTGGGCAGGTTTTCTCCACCGCTTAGAATTAACAACAAAAAGTTCAATCTTCGTCTCATCAGACCAGATAATCTTATTTCTCATAGTCTGGGAGTCCTTCGAGAGCGGGGGGCCGGACGTGGGGGCAGCCCTGGAGTAGGCCCACATGCCCCGGGCGCCCGGTCCTGGCAGAAAAAAAGGGGGAAATTTGGGTTTTCTTTTGGGCGCTAAACGCGCGGGGGTGACGCGCGGTGGGGAGGGGGGATATAAACCACCGCCCCCGCCCGGCGGGGAAAACCGGCGCAGAGAGAAAATCTGAGTGAGCCCCCCCTCCCCCCCTCTTTTTTTTTTGTGGCAAGAGGTGCGGGGTTTGGGAAGGTTTAGGTGCGGGCTAGTGTGTATTTTTTTTTTTTTAAGGTTTTACTGGGTCGCGTGGCGGGGGGGATGGGGTCCGGGAGTCAGTGAATATTGGGGGGGAGTCAGGTTTCGGCTTGGCCCAAATTTGGAATTCCCGGGTCTGCGAAGGTTTTCGGGCCCCGCAGGGCAGGGTCCTTGGGAGCAGGGGAAACAGTGGGAAACCCCTGGGGTTTTTTTTGGTGCCCTTGGTTTGGTGTGAGGGCTGAGGGTAAGCTATGTTTGGGAATGGTTCCCGGGGCTTTTTGGGGGGTTAGGAAACTCCAAGGACCTCAGCCCCAAGTTTAACTAGGAAGGTCTGTTTAAAAAAAAGGTGGTTATGAGTGGTTGAAGGGGTAAGAGGGGCTATATCATTCTTTTCTAATGTTTGGTTTTAATGTTATTTTAATAAAATGGCTCTGGGCCCAATACACCCAATCATGTCTCAAGTCATTATTGGGGAGACATGGGGGGTGAAATGGCCCGGGCGGGATGGGCCCCCTCACGGGGTATAGTTGTTTTTGCAAACTGTATGCGGCTTTCATATGTTTTGCACTGAGGAGAGGCTTCCATCGGCACACTCTGCCAGGGCCTTTCCTAGGCTAAATTGCACTCAGGGCGAGGTGAAGAAATTTCACCTCCCCCCCTCCCTGTAAAATAATGCGCCACAATGCAATACAATGCTTCACCAGATAACTGCCCCCTGTAGCCATGTAATACCCACCAGTAACCAGACAGTAGCCCCAGTAGCCACGATAGTTGCCCCTGTAGCCAGATAGTTGCCTCTGCAGCCACGATAGTTGCCCCTGTAGTCATGTAGTACTCCCTGTAACCAGATAGTAGCCCCAGCAGCCAAGATAGTTGCCCCTGTAGTCAGTTGCCCATGTAGCCATGATAGTTGCCCCTGTAGCCAATGTCCCCCTGTAGTCAGTTGTCCCTGTAGCCAGTTTTCCCCATAGCCAGTGTCCCCCTGTAGCCAGTGTCCCCCTATAGCTAGTGTCCCCTTGTAGCCAGTTAGTGTCCCCTTGTAGCCAGTGCCCCCCCTGTAACCAGTGCCCTTCCTGTAGCCAGTTTTCCCCCTGTAGCCAGTTTTCCCCCTGTAGCCAGTGTCCCCCTATAGCCAGTTTGCCCCCTGCAGCCAGTGTCCCCCCCCCTGTAGCCAGTGTCCCCCTATAGTCAGTTACCCCCGTAGCCAGTGTCCCCCTTGTAGCCCGTTTTCCCCCGTAGCCAGTGTCCCCTTTTTAGCCAGTTTCCCCCTTTTAGCCAGTGCCCCCCCCTTTTAGCCATGCCCCCCCCTTGTAGCCAGTGCCCCCCCTTTTAGCCAGTGTCCCCCTGTAACCAGTGTCCCCCTTGTAGCCAGTGTCCCCCTATAGCCAGTTTGCCCCCGGGAGGCAGTTGTCCCCTAGCCAGTTTCCACCATTGTAGCCAGTGTCCCCCTTGTAGCCCGTGTCCCCTCTGTAGCCAGTGTCCCCCTGTAGCCCGTGTCCCCTTGTAGCCAGGGCCCCCTGTAGCCAGTGTCGCCAGCAGCCAGTTGCCCCCTGTAGTCAGTTGTCCCTGTAGCCAGTGTACCCTTGTAGCCAGGGTCCCCTAGAAGCCAGGGCCCCCCTGTAGCCAGTGTCCCCCCTGTAGCCAGTTTGCCCCCTTGTAGCCAGTTTGCCCCGTGTAGCCAATGTCCCCCTGTAGCCAGTGTCCCCCTTGTAGCCGGTGTCCCCTTGTAGCCAGTTTGCCCCCTGCAGCCAGTGTCCCCCTTGTAGCCAGTGTCCCCTGTAGCTAAATAATAAAAATGTACTTACCTTTCCAGGATCCCCGCAGCGTGTCCAGGTCCTGGGACACACGGGAGCCAAGACTGAGCGTCGCAGGGGGCGCAGTGAAAGCCGTGCGCCCCCTGCGACGCTGCTGTGTATGTATCGGGGCTCTGACTGAGCGCTGATACATACAGGGGAGGAGACAGAAGGGGATCGATCCGTCCTGCCTCCTCCCTGTACCGGCAGCTGCATTAAGGGTATGCAGCTGCCGGCAGAGTCAGTTGCTAACCGCGGGGCGGGCGACTCCCCCCTCGGGTGAGGGGAGACTCGGCGCCCCGGGCGATCACCCACCTCGCCCGCCCCTAAGAACGACCCTGCACTCTGCCATAAAGCCTGGAGGCTGCAGTGATAGTTGACTTTGTGGAACTTTCTCCCATCTCTCTACTGCATCTCTGGAGCTCAGCCACAGTGATCTTGGGGTTCTTCTTTACCTCTCTCACCAAGGCTCTTCTCCAACGATCGCTTAGTTTGGCTGGATGGCCAGGTCAAGGAAGAGTTGTGGTCCCAAACTTCTTCCATTTTAGGATTATGGAGGCCACTGTGCTCTTAGGAACCTTGAGTGCTGCAGAAATTATTTTGTAACCTTGACCAGATCTGTGCCTTGCCATTATTCTGTTTCTGAGCTCATTGGGCAGTTCCTTAGACCTCATGATTCTCAAGTGCTCTGACATGCACAGTGAGGTCTTACATAGACAGGTGTGTGCCTTTCCTAATCAAGTCCAATTTGTTTAATTAAACACAGCTGGACTGCAATGTAGGAGTAGAACCATTGCAAGGAGGATCAGAAGGAAATAGACAGCATGTGAGTTAAATATGAGTGTCACAGCAAAGGGTCTGAATACTTATGACCATGTGATATTTCTTGTTTATTAAATATCTACATTTCTGTTTTTTTTTTTTCAAGCTGGGGGGGGGGGGTGTAAAATATATAATTAATAATTTTTTGGGGATTTCTTACCAAAAAATGGCTGCAATGAAAGAAAGAGTGAAAAATATAAAGGGGTCTGAATACTTTCCGTACCCACTGTATATCTCTTTAGGTAGCCTTTCTGTCAATGTGTAACACTCCATTTCTTACTTATCTATATGGACATTTTTAAAAAATTTTTGGTAAACAAAGTTTTCGAATATTAAAAAGTAATAGTCTATTTTAAAAAAAGTTAAAGTAAATATTAGGGGATTGAATAAGCACAGATGTCCCCCAGATGTTCCATTCAGTATCTGACTGGGTAAAAGGGTTTTTTGGGGGCATTAATTCTTGAGGCCCATAAGTAGATTTGATTCTTAAAGGCACACCAGTGGAGTAGATTTTTTTTGGCCCACCAGTGGAGTTGATTCTTAAGGCCCATTGTCATGGATGCAAGTGGTGGATTCGCTGGGTCACTGCAAGAGGTGACATTGACCACACCAGGGAGCGAAGTCTAAGGAGCTCCCGGTATTCATCAGAGCCTCCCCTAAATTGGGGGGATGTACACAAGAAGGAGAGAAATAATGATACAGGCAAGGAAAATCAGGGCGGGTGGCGGGCAAGCGATCAGAAAAGTCCAATAGCAGGGGTCAAAAACCAGGAAATCGTAGAACATGCAAAAAAGTCTTCATTCCCAAACTTTTCTGGGAAGGGAAAGTCTTTTCACCTCATTTGTTTGGGCCTCTGCCCGCCCTAAAATTTTCCATTGGTATTGACCAACACAAGTCTTTAGGAGATTGGGATACCAGACTGTAAAAAAATTTTCGAGCCTCGCGTAAAAACGCGGTGTTTGTATTGGGGTCCGGGGCATAAAAAAAATCTGGAAATGCATAGCGCGTAATGTGTCCCCCTCTGTCCCACACGCTTTCCCCTTGGGTTTTGGCCCCCCGCCCTAGGAACCGGGGACCACCTCTCTACCAAGTCCCGCTTTAATGGTTCGTCTGCCCGCTTAAAACATACCGTCTTGATGATAGGTTAGACCTCTTTCCAATTTCGGTTAACCCCTTTTTCCGTAGGTCTGGTCCCCCGCCCCTTTTTTGGTGGATCTAAAAATTTTTCCCTTCGCCCTTTGGCCAAATGTGGGGGGGGGGGTAGGTTTCTTCCCACTCCCCGGGCCTTTAAAATTTGGGTTTTAACTGTGACCCCCGGCCCTTGGCCTTATAATCCTTCAGTTAAAGCTTTTTAAATATCTTTTTTTTTGGGCAAAAACTTTTTAACCCCAAACCCCCCCTTTAAACCAGGTTTTTAAACAAATGTGCCATGAACATTCCCCCCCCACAAATTTTCTATTTCCATTTTTTTAAATCGGGAGCTCTCTTTAACCATATCAGCTGGACCCTTCCTTAAATTGTTGGGGGCCTGGAAAAAGGGAAATGGGAAAGGGCATTTTTCCCCCCGCAAAATTGAAAAAAGTGTTTCCCATTTACCCACGAACCCACTTAAACCCCAATTTGAAAGTCAATGAGGGGCTTTTTTAAAAAATCTTCCCCCCGTTGGTTTTGGGCCCCTCCCCTTTCCCTCCAAAAATTTGGTATCCGCAGGTTCCCAAAAAAACCTGCGGGGCTTGGGGCACCCTCCAAGGGAAAAACCAGCTCCATATAGGGTTTGGGGGAGTGCCCTTCCCTTGTTGAACTTTTGGAAAAACAATAAAACGCCCCCAAATTGGGGGAAATTTTCGGGCTTAACTTTTCCCAAAAAACCCCAGAAGCGGGCCCCTGTTTTTTTAGGGTGGACATTGGAGCCTCCACATAAAAAAAACCCCCTTCCCCTTTTATTCCCCGGCAAAATCCAAAAACGGTTATCCCCGGGTAGGGGGAAATCGCCCAGAAACCCGCCCTTTTTTGGGGTTTGGGTTTTTGTAAAAGGGCCTCTCAAGTTTTACCTTTAGGGTGGACCCTTTTGGTTTTACCTGGGAAAACCCCTCGGGGCCCCCCAAACCTGGTAGGACAGGGAAAATTTTTTGGCTCCATTTTTAAAAACCTCCCTCCTTAAACCTCTCAATACACAACTTTTGTTTGAAACCCTGGGGATCGGGTCACCCCTTTTAAAAGGGGCTGTGGAATTATTCATCTTAACCATTCCCCCCCCCCGGGCCCCCATAACCATACCCCTTTTCCCCCCCATCCCCCCCCCTTTTTTTTTTTCCAAATTTCCCTTTCCCCAAGTTTTGTGTTTTGTAAAGTGTTTTGCATCATCGTTTTTTTATCTTTTTGTTGGTTTTTTTCGAGGGCCCGGACACCCGAGCCCAGTTTCCTTTCCCCTTTTTTGGGGCCCCCGCCAAACCCCCCTTTAATTTTAAAAGGGCCGTTTGCTGGGTTTTAAAAAAATTTTTTTTTTTTCTTTTTTTTTGAATTTTTACATTGAACTGTTTTGTTTTCCTGGTTGCTTTTACAATCACTTTTACCCCTTGTTTTGATGGTACTTGTGACGTTTCATTTTCGCCTACAAACCTTTTGAAAAACGTTAACAATTTGTGCATTTTCTTCTTTTTAGCCTATTCCCCTGTGTCTTTTTTAACCCAATTTTATTAACGACTTTAAATTGAAATCCCCTTTTTTAATCAGTCCCACCATTATTGCACCTGTTTTTCTATTATATACCCCTGTTTTGTTCTGGAAACTTTTGTAATAAAAAAGTTTTGAATTTTGCAAAATAGTGCAAAAACCAAAAGGGAAAGGGAAACACCCCAAATTTTTTGGCAAAAGGAAAATGCAAGGGGGAAAAGCATACTAAAGAACTGTGTGGCTGATGATTGGAAAGTCCAAAAGGCTAACCCAAAAAACCCCTTTAAATCTTAAAGAGCCAGAGCACCTAGAGAAGGAAAGAAAAAAAGCACAAAGGCCCCCCCCCTTGGCCCAAAAAAGCCCAAGGGGGACAAGTAGGGGAAAGGGAGAAACAGAAAACGGGGAGAAGTGAGTGTCTGCCAGCAAGGTGACTGGCCCCCCCCCCCCCCCCCCTCATGGATTTAATAACCCCCTTTTTTTTTCCCCCCCATTAAGCTCCCCTTTTCCCCTGAGTCCAACCCAAAGACTAAATTTTCCCCGGTAAAAGGGTTCCCCAAAATCCCTTTTTCAGACCTCTACCTTTATTTCGTTTTTTTTTTTTGCAACAATGTACAAAAACATTAAAATGTAACTGCATTAACTGAACCAAACAAATTAAAAGCCAAAATGAGTTTTTTTGATGCGTTTTTTTTTTTTTTTTTTTGGGGAGTTTTTTGTGTTTGATTTTAAAGCTGACAAAGTCTGCACAAAAAACCCCCCCAAAAAAAAAAAAAAATTTTGGGCCTTTTTGTAGGGAAAACTGTCTAGGTTTTTAAAATTCCTTTGTTGCCCTTTGGGAAACCCAAATCAGAGCACCCCTTTCATTTCTTTGTAGTGTCTGGAAGAATGAAAGGAACCTCTGATTGGTCGTTTGGGAGCTTTTTTGGTTCCCTAGGGGCTCAAAAAAGTAAATTTTGGGACCTAGACAGTTTTCTAAATGGGGGGTCACTGTAAAGCTTCCCACATTTTTGGGGTGCAGTTTTAACTGCGCTCCATTTTAAACTGCCTTTTATTGCCGAAAGTTCTTCACTTATCAAAAACTTTTTGGGAAAGGTTGAGTAAATAAAATTTGTGTGTTTGAAACCCAAAGTTTCACACACAGTAATTAAATTACTTACTTGAAATTTAAACCCTTTGAAAAATTTTAGACACTGAAAGAAAAACTGCGGGTAAAAAAAGGCATTTAATTGGAGCCCCATTTAAAAACTGCCCAAAACTGCGATGTGCAGTATCCCCTAGTGTTGGGGTTTTCCCCGAACCCCGGGCCCTCACCCCCCAAACAGGTCATGTTTTCGGGAATACCCCAAAGAATGCATTGCAATAATTAAGTCACCTTTTGCAGCCAATTAAATAAATTGTGCTTTTGCTAAGGAATCCCCGAAAAAATGATTGTTGGGGGGGGGGGTGAGGACTGGATTTTGGGGCCCCGGGACCTAGTCCCTCGTACCTGAACAGATAGTCCCTTTTTCCTGGCAGTATCACCTAGTGCCTATACCTGAGCAGTATCCCTAGTGCCTCATCCCTGGGCAGTTTCAGAAAAGTCCCTCCCACCTGAGCAGAAATCAGCTATTTTTTTTCCCAAAACCTGAGCAGTATCACCTATGCCTCATACCTGAGCAGTATAACCTATCCCCTCTTCCCCTGAGCAGTATTACCTAGAAACCTCACACCTGAGCGTATCGGGATTTGCCTCACCCCCTGAGCAAGTTTTAGCTGGGTATCCCACCCCCTGAGCAGTATCAGCTAGGCTCACACACTGAGCAGTATAAAGCTAGTCCCCAAAACCCCTTGGCCCGTATCCCCCTTGGTACCTCACCCCTGGGGGAAGTATCACAAAAATTTGCATCTTTACCTGAGAAAGTTTTACCTAGTACCTCAAAACCTGAGAATTTATCACTATTTGCCTCACCCCTGGGGCGTATCACCTAGTCCTCAACCTGAGCGGTTTTCCCTAATGCCTCATCCCTGGCATTTTCCCACCAAATTGCCTCATACCTGAGCAGTTTTCCGGGCTGTTTCATCCCTGAGCAGATAGTCCCTAAACACCTGGAAAGTATCGGGCTAGTGCCTCACACCTAAAGCGTACCCTAGTGCCTCTTTCCTGAGCAGAAATTCCCTATTTACCTCACCCCGGGGAAGCAGAAACAGCTAGTGGGGCCCACCTGAGCGTACTAAACCTAGTACCTCACCCCGGAAAAGTATCCCCAAAAGCCTCATCCCTGAGAAAGTATCACCAAATTTCCTCAACCTGGCAGTATAAATAGGGGCCTCAACCTGAGCATTTATCCCCTTGTCCCCCAATTCCCGGAGCAGTATCCCCTAGCCCCTCATACCTGAGCATTTATCGCCTAGTCCCTCTTACTGACAGTATGTTTAGCGCCTCATACCTGAAAAAAGTACCCAAAATTTGGTCCCTCATACCTCACCCAGTTTTTCACTGGGCCCCTCAAAACGGAGCAGTTAGCTGGGGCCCTAAACACATGAGAAATTTATCCCCAAATTCCCCATCCCTTTGAGCATTATTCCCAAAAGCCCTTTTATTTTTGCGGGAATAACTAGCGCCTTTTCCTTACCCAGTATCCCCTGGGCGCCTCTTTACCTGGCAGAAATAGCTAGGCCTCATCCCTAACCCAGTATCCCCAAAGTACCTCACAATGGCGTATCCCCTAGTGCCTCACCCTGAGCAGTATCCCTAGTCCCTCATCCCTGGCGTATCCCCCTTAAGGGCCTCATACCTAAAAGCGTATCGCCTAGCGCCCATAACTGGCGTATCCCCTAATGCCTCTTTCCCTGAGCAGTATCCCCTAGGCTTCATCCCTGAGCAGTATCACCAGTGTCATACATTAGCGGTATCACCTGGCCGCCTCTTCCCAAAAAACCCCAGTATAAAGCTAGTCCCTCACACCCTGACCCAGTATAAACCTAATCCCTTTTTTTACCTGAGCATTTTATTGCCTTGCCACTCTTCCCTTTTAGCAGTATCCCCTAGCCCCCCTCATCCCCTTGCAGAAATCCCCTTAGCCCCTCATGCCGAGCGTATCGCTAGTGCCTCTACCTAAAGTTTGTATAAATTTTGTCCCTCCCCCTGAGCAGTTCACCTGGGTTGCCCCCACCAGGGAAAGTATCCCCTAGTCCTACATACCATGAGCAGTATCCCCTAGCCCCTAATACCTGGCTTTTTAAACCCTAGTGCCTCACCCTGGCGGTTATCCCCTTGTGCCTCAAACCTGGAAAGTATCGTAGGGGCCCTCACACCTGACCCGTATCAGCTAGTCCCTAAATACCCTGAGCGGGATAGTGCCTCCCACCTGCGTATATAAAGCTAGTGCCTCACCCCTGAGCAGTTCAACCAAAGGGGGGGCCCTTCATACCTAAAGCGTATTACCAAAAATTTACTCCACCTGGGGGCAGTATCCCCTTGGAAACCTAAACACCCTGAGCAGTTATCACCAAAATTGCCTCATACCTGGGGCAGTATCACCTAAGGGCCTTCATACCTGGCAGAAATCCCCTTTTGGGGGGTGCCCTCATACCTGAGCAGTATCACCTAGTGCCTCACACCTGAGCATTTATCAGCAAACTCCCTTTCCACCCCTGAGAAGTTTTCCCAAATTGCCCCCATCCCGGGAGCAGTATTACCTGAAGTACCCAACCTGAGCGTATCAGCTAGTCCCCTCACACCTGGGAAAGTATCACCTAGTACCCCCCACACCTGAGAAGTATCACCAAATTTGCCTCAAAACCTGACCCAAGTATAAAAAATGCCTCTTCTCCTGGCATTTATCACCCAGTCCCTCTTCCCTGAGCATTTATCCCCTTTGTGCCATCATACAAAGCAGTATCACCTAATGTTCATACCTGAGCATTTTTTGCCTAGCACTCATCCCTTGGGCAGTATCACCAGCGCTCATACCTGAGAAAGTACCCTAGTCCCTCAAAACCTGGCAGTATCCCCTAGTGCCTCATACCTAAAGCAGTATTCCCTTTTGCCTCAAAATTTGGGCCCCGTATACTAGTCCCCATAACCTGAGCAGCATAAATTAGTGCCTAATACATTGAGAAGTTTAAATTTGTCCCCTCATCCCTGGGCGTATCCCCTAGCGCCTACACCTAAAGGGGTTTTACCTAGTGCCCCCTACCTGAGCAGAAAAAAACCTAGTCTCTTACCTGACCCCATGGTAAACCTGGGGTCTAAAACCCCTGAGCAGTTAAACTCGTGCTTCAAAACCGGGCCCAGTAAAACCTAGTGCCTCACGAAAAAGAGTATCCCCTAGTCCCTTAAATACACTGGAAAAGTACCACCTAGTGCCTCCCCCGGGGCAGTATCACCTTTGTGCCTTATACCTGGCATTTCCCCCTTGGTCCCTCACCCCCTGAGCAGTTTTACTAGTGCCTCATACCCTGGCAGTATCACATGGGCGCCTCTTACCTGAGCAGTATCCCCAAGTCCCTTTATACCTGACCCAAGATCCCTATTGCCTAAAACCCCTGGGGCCGGGTTTCCCCTGTGCCCCCACCCCCCCTGGCGGGATCCCCCTAGCGCCCCCAACCCTGGCAGTTTAAACCTTGGGGCCTCATACCTGGGGCAGCATAACCTAGCGCCTTTTTAAATTTGGCGTATCCCCTAGGGGCCTAAAACCTAAAACCCAGTATCGCCCTAGTGCCTCATACCGGGACCCAGTATTAAAACCTTGTGCCCTAATCCCTGAGCTTTTATCCCCTAGTGCTTCACAACCCGTCCCCTCGCCCGGGGAAGTGGAAACTGTTTTTCCCCCAGTTTTCTCCCCTGGAATGATGCTCGGGTTATGACAGGGGGAAATCTGTATGTATGAATGGTTTTCCTAATATCTTGAGTTTTTTAAATTTCTTTTAAATTGTTAAAAATTTTTATTTTAAAAGGGGTGCTTTTTTACCCTTTGTATTTCAGTTTTTCATGAGGGTTTAACATTGGTCGGGGAAAGCCCCCCTAAAAAAAAGGGTGATTACTCTTTCAGCACCTAACTGTCTGATATCACATTAAAGTTTGCTTTTTGCCCTAGGAAACCCATTTAAAGGGCACGGGTCTCTTTTGCTAAATAAATTTTTATCAAAGGCACAAAAGAAAAAGAAGTAATTATCCGGATTTCAAAAAGGGGACTTTTGGGATTAAATAGAACTTGTTTTTATAATTGATGACAGGTGCATTAAAAAAAGGGTTTTTTTTTAAAATTAAGATCTGTTTCCCCTGATTTAAACCCAAAAGGGCCCCTTATTAGGGAAAAAATTTAAAAAAGCTCTGTGTTCCCAGTTTTAAATATGCCCCATTAGTTTCGGGAAAAGGGGAAAAGAAATACTGGGAGGTGCTTTTCATGCTTAAAAAATAACAAGACTTCACCCGCCAAGGAAAGACTGCATTAAGAACAATGAATATTATAATATTTTACCTTTTAGGGTAAATTCACACGGCTTATTTTGGAACGCATTTCGCCATGTACTGCGCTCTAATACGAGTGAAATGTTCCCCAAAACAATTTCGGTAAATTTTAAAAGTTTTCATAGAGAACTTTGGGGTTACGCCCCTTCCCCCTCCCCAAAATATTTCAAAAATGTGTATTTTTACGAGGGGCAGATTGTTGGCATGTTAAATTTTTTCACAAAGGGGTTAAACCCCCGCGATAATGGGCAGTCTTTGGGCGGAAAGGGTGCCCGCCTCCCCCCCGGATCACCGGGGGTAAAAAGCCGTCTTCCCCGAAGTTCCCCAAAAACCGGCCCTAAAATTTGGGGGCGGGACTGTACACCCCCCCAGTTTAAAGCCTTTTGTGAACCCTAACTTATATTTTGGGTACCCTTCGGTGGGATAATTGCGATGCAATTCACCCGAAAAAGGGCCCCCTAAAAAACGGTTTAAATTAAAAAGCTCTCATTGAGAGCTTTGAATTTTTCCCATTTCCCCCGGAAAACAATTTGCCCCAAATTTTTTCCCCTTAAAAAAAAAAAAGAAATGATTTGTCCCTTCTTTGCCATTTCGGGCCCCTTTGGGTTTAAAAGAAAGTGAAAGGGGCCCCCCCCTTTTGCCTTTTTTGAAGTAAGCACTGGCCCGTGTGTGGTAATTTTTAACACCCATCGTATTGCGGAATTTGAAAAGTACGGGAAAATTTAAAACAAAAACCTAAAAAATTAGAAAGAATTTCTCTCTTTCCCAAAAGTAAAATAAAAATTAAAAAAATTTAAAAACATATAACCCCCCAAAAACAAAAAGCATACATAACTTGGAGGGGGGTGATGCCCGCTGCCCGTGGGTACCTGCAAAAACCCCTGTTGGGGCCTTGGGCCCCTTTTTTATTTGGGGTGTTTTTAAAAACCTTTCAAAAGGGGTTCATATTTTACTACAAAAGTAGGAAATACTGTAAGAAGTGTGCAGAGTCTATGGATTAAAGGGAAAAAAAAGAAAAAAGCAGGCCCTTCTAATTTTAAGGGGCAGCGCTACCCCAAAGGGTATAAAACAGTTTGGCCCATCCCCCTTTTCCCCCAAACGTGACCACATCTTAAACACCAAAGAAATGAAAAAAGTGTCCAGGGCCTTTTAAAAAAAAAAGGCCCCCAAAATATCATCAAATTTTTTGGAGGGCCCCTTTTCCCCTCATGAAAAAAATAGAATTTTTAATGGCCAAACCAAAATTTTCCCTAAAAGGCACTTTAAAAGTCTTGTTTAGGCAATCCTCGGTTTCAGGGGTCCATCCCAAAAAATTGCCCAAAGGCCTCGGGATACCCAAAAATTTCCCACATTTAAAAAGGTTTTCCTTTGGGGCATTTTTTCTTTCACAACTCAACCCTACAATGGGCACAACACTGCCCCCATCTGGGGGCAAATGTTTATTTATGGAAGATTTCAACCAATTTTTACATTTAAAATTTTAAATTGTAAAAAACCCGTGTTTTTAGTGAAGTGTATTCCCCCTTTTTTGGCAGTTTTTTGTTTTTCAGTCCCTACGTAAAAGTGGGGGGGTTTTTAAAAAATTTCCTTGTTTTGTATTGTTTTGTACATTTTGGTTCCCGGGGGAAGGGGTCTTTTTAGCTCCCGTAAAGGGGCGGAATTTCGTTTTTTTTGGGTAAAGGGGGTTTTTCAAATCCATTTCCCAAAGATGCTCCAAGTCCCACAAAAAATTGAAAGTAATTTTAAACTTTCATCAGCTCTTTTTGGCTTCCATATGTAAGAACTTGCTTTATCTATATTAGATATTTGCTAATTTTTTTATGTTAGGAGACATTTACGGGCTTTGGAGCCAAAAAGCGAAAGCCAGGAGGACTGAGCAGCAACTACACTGCAAATGTTTGCTGAACATGTGGGGTTTATATGCAAATACCAGCTGATCTTGGGGGTCGTCCAAGATTTTGCTAATCTTCAGTGGATCTACCGAATATAAACATGCTACTGAAGTGCATTTTCTGTTCAGAGAGATTTGTTCCCATTGCTAACGGTCAGCATAGGACACTGTCTGAGCCCCCTCCTGCCGACCATTAGCCATGAGTGCAGAGTGTCATTTTAAACTGCTTTTAAAAATAATGCATCTAATTGCTGATTCTTCAAGGTGGAATAGGGCCACATTAGTGGGTTTGGTCAAAAACCTGGGGACATTATTTACTGCCTGCACATAATGTAACTATCATATGCAGGTTTTAAACCCTTTGGGCAACATATATGAAGTCTGCCGTCTTTTCAGCCCTGTTCACCCTATTTTTAATCAGGAGCACTCCAATATCAGATGCATTGCAGAACGCCCGCGGCACTTTGTAATGTGCCTGAGATCAGGGGGCATGTTGGAGGTGTGTCACACTATAACTGTATGAAACTACACATTTATGACTGTTTATTGGCAAATCCAGGCGTATTTCTGCTGGAAGAGGTAGAGCACTTTAAAAGTGGTTTACCTGAGCCAGAATTGTCGCTTTATAGCTAGAAAGCACTAAGGGCGACATGTCCCAACACGCCAACGCCAGTTTGTTGGTCTATTTTGTGCCAAAACTACTTTTGACGCCATATTCTTGTTGTAAATGAACTGTCGTACACCAAAACTAGGCGCATTATACGCCGAGCTCGACACTTTGTAATGTGCCTAAATATGGTGGACGCACAATGCGCCTCTGTCGGGCAATGTGCTTAGATAGGCGCATAACATATCACACCAATGATATGCTATAAGCTGCGAGTTGCGCAATGCGCCTTTTTTGACGCGATTCACCTTTTTAGGCGCATTAAGTTTTCAATGCAAGGTATACATGATGCCAGTTTTTGGAAAGGATCGGACTTTCAGGCGCACTTTACACTGATTTAATGCGTCTAAAAATGGCATGGATACGCCTCTTTTCTGACATGTCGCCCTTAATCTATGACCCGCAGTAGAACAGATTAATAGATTCTATACTACAAATACCCACAAAAAAAGGGCGCCTGGGCGGCAAAAATCATACATGTCGCCCTTTATTTCCCATTAAAGGGTTATATCTTCAAATATACATTTGCTTACAGTAGGCGGGAATTTGAGTTATTACAAAGCGTGCCATATTGTTTGTCCATTCTAAAAAGAGATACAAAACCAGCAAAATAAAAAAAATTGCAGGTCCTGTTGGTTGGAGAAAAGTGTGATCGGATTAAACAGTTTTTTTTCTTCTTCTCTTTGCACAGGTTCTTTCTTATCATGCAACATGTTCGAAAGCCGAAGTTGATAAATTTAAGGTAAGATATTCATGTCAGCAGATTGTTGCTCAGCATTGTTATTACTATATGTTTTCTATCACAAGGCATTATGGGAAAGGAGCTGAGAAGCACAAGCGCCCTCTGTTGGATGTAAAAATCCTCAATTTGCTTTTGACCCACTGTGTCTTTGGAAAGCAAAAGGGATATTTAGCCAAGCCAGCATCACCCATCTGTAGACAGCCGTTTCGGGGTGTTTGCCCCTCGTCAGTACAGAGCTGGATATGTTTTCTAATAAAGGATGCAATTTTGTGTACACAATATCCGGGCAAATGTGATAAGCGGCAGAGTGAAATGTAAAGACCCTTTTTTTCTCCCAAAATGTTGGATTTTGGTCTGACCATTTATAAAGCCATAGTCCCAGCAATGCTGAGGTGTGTCATTTTCACACCTCTGTTATGGATAACAAATTATGTTGGGCAGACATAGAAGATGGGCACCACTGATATAGTAAAACTTGATTCAAAAGGTTATTCCAGTATACAAAACTTGGCATCTATTGAAAACATGCGGTACAATGTAAAAAACCTCATTATAGATTCATTATTTACAGAAATTTTTCACATAATTGCTCACTAATTACTGGCACAAAATGTGATGTGTGTAGCTGGTTGCTATGGGATACGACCTGTAGTTCAGTATTATCTTTGTGGTCAGGCATGCTCATTTCCAGCACTACAAGTTACAGGAAGGTGAGCTATGTGTCTATTGAACAGTAAAGGGCTGAATAGGCTGTAACACGGTACTAATGTGAGGAATCAGTGCGGGGGCACAATATGACATGTACAAGCCAGTGTAGACTTGCTCTTCAGCAGCCTGGGAAATACAAAGAGGAAAAATCTGGAATAGATTTCAGCAATACATGGTGGGAACTGTAGTCTCTTACCCACGTGGCTGCTGCTGAAACCAAGCCTTCTCTGTCTATGCTGAGAAAAAGCACATAGGAGAAGTCAGTAATGCTACAAATAAAGTCATTATACATGTTTAGGATGCAGGATTAGTGTTATAATTTTATTTTGTGTATAATGTCCCTGCAGTCTTTTTGTACGAACACCGGAATACCCCTTTAAGCAGTCAGTAAGCAATAGATAACAGTACTGTAAAATTACTTTTCCCTGTTTAGACTATCATCTCAAAAATTAGAATATCATTGAAAATTAAAGGGTTTCCAGGACTTCCTTTTTTTTTGTTACAGGGCCAAAAAATGTATTTATTAAATCTTGTAATTCATACTGTAATGAGTTATCAATAGATCCTATTTGACTTACATTATTGATATCAATTATCTTTTAGTGATTTTCAATTTTTTTGAATCCTATATATTTGGGAAATGAAACATCAATGACCTCTTTGGAGGATAAATTTAAAAGGCCGGGTTTCCCGGGGACAGTCTTTTTTAGTAAATACTTTTGTTTCCTATAATATAAAAATCCTGGAGCATCTTCTCTTGTAACTCTTTGTTGTGCTGTTATTACTTATAGAAATGTATCACAGAATCTGTCAACTGGGTGTTACCATCTCAAATGTCAAAGACCTGCGTCCCTGTACACACTGGCTCTTGCCACTGATTGGACAATGTCAGGGACACATCCATTTAAAAACTGAAATGGTAACACCCATTTTACTTTTGAAAACATTTTTTAGAAGGAATAGCAGAGGAACAGCACAAAACAAGATTAAAAGAAAATGCTCCCGGTTTCATTTTCCCCGGGGAAAACAAGGATTTTCAAAAAACAAACATTTTAGGGAAATGTCCGGGCTCTATCAACAGTAGAAAGCACCCTCCCTTGTAGCTACATGTCTGTTCCTCTTTTCCAACTTACTCTTTCGTCACAGAGTGCAAACCCTGTGTTTAGACCACTTTTTTTGGAAACAATAGTCTATGGGTGCAGTGATCATTTTAGAGAGATAGGAGAGAGATAGAGTGGGAGATAGATGAGAGAGAGTTAAACTTAACCAGAGTCACATAAGTTATGCCCCCCTTGCTGAGGAGAAAGCACAAGCTAGTGGTATGACATGCCATAGACCAAAATTGTCGGTTTGTCAGTCATGGGAGACACAACATTTTGCTCCCCACGCGCTCCCCGCCCCCCCAAAAAATATTGATGCCCTAGAGGGACGAGTGTGCCAGAAATACGTCACGAGCACTGGAAAATGCGGGAAGAAGTGTTCTGGCCAAACACTATTTTACAAATTCATACCAGTTTCAAAATGTCTCGGCTGAGACTACTTCTGGCGTAGAACAGGACACGTTTGTAAAGTGCTGTGAGACACTTTCATACCTATTGTCAGATCTTACACTATTAAAAACAGAGATAGAACTGACGAGCCGGCACCAGGTTCATACATGTCGCCCATTGTGTTCTAGAGAATAAAACAGACAATACATATTTCTTGTAACTTTATGAAGTGTTTATCCATCACTCTTTCTTATTGTTCTTTCCTTGAAGTATTCATGAAAAACCAGGGCAATTTTTACCTGTCTGATTGTATCTAGTTATGTCAGTGCTTTCGGCTTATCTGCAGGCACTCGCGCAGCGCTCATCCCCTACTGCTCCATCAGTAAATGGAGAGGCATGAATAAAATAACTCAGTTTTGCTATGCATAACCGTTTTACTAGATTTAAGAAAAGTAAAAAAAAAAAGGGCAGTGATTCTTTGAGAGAGACTTCAGTAGTAAGTGGAGCTGTGTAAAGGAGAAGTGTCACAAAGAAAATATAGAGTTAGTTTTTTTTTCCATAGAAGTGCAATGCATTTTGTTATAATAGTTATAGTAATGAACATTGGTAAAATGGTATCATATGGACAGAGAAGCACTTAAAGGGAATGTTTAATCAGAAAATTATCTATTGTCATGTTTTTATGTTGAACACATTTTATAAGAATTTCTGTTTTTCCCTTTGGCACTCCACGTACGCGACAATAATTGTCTGACTACTTCTGTTCTGTAGAGAAAACTTTTCAGAAGTCTCCTTATTATCAACACAAGCAGGATGGCACTGAAAGGTGACATCAATGGGCCACATGTATGAAAACTGTCTAGGTGTAAGACTGCCCACAGCAATCAATCAGAGCTCCTTTTAAATTTCAAATAGTGCTCTGAAAAAATGAAAGGGGCGTTCTGATTGGTTGCTATGGGCAACAAAAATTCTTCGACCTATTCAGTTTTCATACATGTCCCCCAATGAGTACAGATAACACAGGATCCACCAGTCACAATTGGAGATATTCACAGTTCACCCTCTCCCCCTCCCTGCACAGTGATTTCTTCCCAGGTCACAGAGCATGCCTAGAAAACTCTCCTATAGAAATCAATGGGTCTGCTCCTGTCCACAGACTCCTATGCCCATGAAGCTGCTTTAAGGCATCTTTCTAAAATCTGTTTGGCTATGTTCACACGGTGTATTTGCAGGGCCGTAATTACGCCCTCGCAATTCGCCGTGTGACGCGGGGGCGGGGCTACCTTTGCGGTGCGGGGGGGATACTGGTGCAGGGGGTCACGGCACTTCGTCGAGCCCATAGAACTTGAACTTGTCCAGCGGCGCGTATACGCGACTAGTAATTCACATGTCAATTATTCCCAGTCCGGCGGCTTCGCCCGAGCAGGGAGAGGACGAGAACGTAATCCATAGTTCCTCTAATGAGAAACTGTGATTACCGTAATGAATGGGCATTTTCGGCCCGTTAATTGGCGGCACTTCGGCACGTAATTATGGACCAAAATACGGCCCATTTTAAGACGTGTGAACATGCCTTTAAAAGCAGCTCAGGCAAAAATGCTGCTTCCATAATCCGATACAGAAAACCGAAATATAAAATCTACAATCAGAATGAAAACAAGAAGAGAATATGTATTTGCATCTTTTTTATTTAGTAAAACTAAAATATTTGTGATAGATTCTCTTTAAAGATCATTGTCTCCAAAAATTCTTATTATATAATTTCTATCTCCAAAAAATATAATTCCTGCCCCTGAGGCAGTCATGACAGAATTATAAAATAAGCATATTCTACATTATGGGAGTGTGATTTTCTTTTCTGACATATGTGACTGAATGTACAAATATACAAACACACACCTATCTTCTATCGTATCTATCTATCTATCTATCTATCTATCTATCTATCTTTTTGGGATTGATGTTGCTTTTTCACTGGCATCCAGCATATGCCTTAAAGGAGTTAGACAAACCATTATGTTGTTTTTCGAAATTTTTTTTATGTGTGTTTTATCTTGTAGTACTACAGCAGTAATCTAGGAACTAATATGACCTTCTGTACAACCACCAGAGGGGATGTCTACTATCTTTCCTATACTCCTGAAAGGCAAATGTGCCAGATATGCTATGGCATATTTCCACATCGACTTGGCTGATTTGCCGCTCTGCAGTCTATTAAAGACGGATGAGTTCTCTTTAAGAATGAATCAAATCATTAAAGCTTACAAGAGAAGATTGCATGAAAAATATTATATTCATAGGTCATGAAACCTTATGTTACCTTTACACCGTCCCCCTGCCCAATTAACCCACAGTCATTAAACAGCCTTCAAGGAGCACATCTGGTGCATAGTCCACAAACTGGATAACAGTTATTGGATTTAAATGTGCTGTGTATGTCAGAAATGCAATTATAGCTTTTTTACATAGCAGTAAAGCAAAGTAAATTAATGAAAAAAAGGTAGAGATTAATCAGGTCACGTTATCATCAGTCATGCAAGCTGTGCCATTTGTGACTGCTAGCGTCTTCCCACGGTTGAATTATAGGGGTTATGTTAACACAGTGTATTTTGGGAGCATATATTAGCGCGTAATTGCGCTAAAGTACACCACACAAATATGGTAAATAATAATAATTCCTTTATTTCTATAGCGCCAACATACTCCGCAGCACTTTACAATTCAAGGGTAAACGGTACAGACATTACATCATTGTAAAGTATATTACTAGATGAGACACAAGGTGTGAGGGGCCCTGACTCGGAGAGCTTTAGCAAATCTATTAGGTGTGTTTGGGTTGAAACAAACAGTGAGAAGTTGCCAACGTTTACAATGGTTTCCAGCCTTTGTGAAGTAGGCGTGTTATAAATAGGGAGTGGTAGTTTACAATGAATATGGATGAACCTGCCACCAGACTGTACATCTATATACAGATAAGTGCCTGTGAGTGCCCTAGTGTAGGGGAGTGAAGATGTGCTGTGATAGCAGTTCAGGGATTTTTGGTATGGCCAGATTCCTCCGAGAAGATGTATATTAGCGGGGCCCTCTTAAAACTGAGAGGGTTGTGAATGTGCCTGCTAACTGATCGCTGCCGCGGTAGCCATATTACCAGAGATTTGGGTGCCCGCAATTGTGAAATCTTGTAGGCGGGGCCATTGGGAGGTCGGATGATTGATTGAGTGTAAGCTAATATCAGCAAGCAGAGCGGGAAGAGCGCGGAGGCGTCAGCGGTGTAGACAGAGACGAGGGAGGAGATGTAGGGGAGGTCTATGCAGCGTTGTGCGCAAGAGCTTTGTTATGAGTGAGAATGCTAGGGCTGACGTCTTATACTGTATCCAGGTACATGATTGGGCAACCAGTGCAGTGACTGACACAGGGTAGAGGCGTCAGTATAGCGGCTGGAGAGAAAGATGAGAATGTACAGAATGTACAAGTAAAATCAAGGTCATTGTTTAGCTAATGATATGTTGCTTGCGGCGTGTAATATATGCCTGTAAAAAGAAGTGATGTCACTTCTTTCAGGTGTATTATGCGCTACCAAATACAAGTGTATATGACGTAGATATTTGCCTCGCTACATTGCGCAGGGTTTATGCTCTGAAGTGATGGGCTTGCAAGCCAGTCATTTCAAAGCACAAAGCACAGCGTTTACAGTGCACAAAATGCACGCTGCTAAATGCTGTGTGGACATACCCTAAGTGCTATTATTGTGAAGGAAGGGTGTCTAGAAGTAACAGCTCATCCTCTCAGGCCTAGTTCACAGCTACGTTTTAGGTTCAAAACGGATAGAATGGATCCATATCCAAAAAAAGGACATAGACTGATGCAGATGGAAATGCAATCTGCGTTTTTTTTAACTAATCTGTTGTAGGGCTCTGTCAAATAAATTGGATACTTTGTTCTCTTATTTGATACCGAGCTAATTTCCTTTGGCTTATGTTCACACGGCTTATAACTGCGGGAGTAATTACGGCCCGCAAATTACGCCTGTGTGGACGGGCGGTGGGCGAGGAGAGGGGGGGATCATTGAGCGGGGGGCCGCACTTCGCCGGCCCCATGTGACTTGCATTACCAGCTGCGCGTATATGCCGTGGTAATTACATGTCACTTTATCCTCCCCTCCGGTGGATCGCCCGGGGCGGGAGAGACCCGGGGCGGGGAGAGGAGACGATAATCCATAGTTCCTTTATGATGAACTGTGGATTACCGTCATGAATGGCCGTTTTCAGCCTCGTTAGTTGCGCACTTCGGTGCGTTAATTACCGGACCGAAATACGGGCCATTTTTTAAGGCGAAGGTCTTGGTGAACATGGCCTTAGGGTACTTTCACAGAAAGTGGTTTTTGGTGCGTTTTTTATATGTTTTCTGCACAAAAAAACGCACGTGTGAAAAACCCATCAAAATGCACCATGTGAAAGTACCTTTAAAAATGGATCAATCTTTTTTTTTTTGTCTAAAATTTGTTGGTGCATGCCCAGAAAAACTAACAGATCCATTTAACAGATGTAAAAACGGATGCAAACGGCTACCCATCTGTTTGTATCTGTTTTCTAATAACGTAAAAGAAAAAAAAGCCAAAAATGGAAGGGTCCCTTTACTTAGGGTATGTCAACACGGCTTAACTACGGGGGTACGTATGCCCCACAATTACGCCGGGTGTTTCGCGACACAGGGGGGCCAGGCAGCCCGCCCATAGACTGTCAATTACTTCACGGGGGTAGAAGTGCCTGTGAATAAATTACATGCCCATTATCCCCCACTCGTTAACATCGTGATTCATACTCTGTTAAAGCGGAAAGGAGGAGGAGGCGTAATCATAGTTCTCTATGAGAACTATGGATTCCGTAATGATTGAGAACTTTCGCTCGTATTAGAGTGCAGTAGGCTCTCAATACGTGGCGAAATGCGCCCCAAAATAAGCCGTATGAACAAATTACGGCTGGAATACGTCCCAGTCATTACGGTAATCCACAGTTCTCATGGAGAACTATGGATTACGTCTCCTCTCCCTGCTCGGCAAATCCACCGCAGGGGGAGATAAGTGACATGTGAATTACCAGTGGCGTATATTCGCCATTTGGTAATGATAGTCTATGGGCTGGCGAGGTGTCGGCCCCCGCTCCCGCCCCCGTCCACACGGCGTAATTGCAGGGCGTAATTACGCCCCGCAAATAAACTGTGTGAACATAGCCTTAATTTCAGATTTATATTTTTTACACGGAAACAATAGCTCAGCATGCTAGACTATTTCTTTCAGCAAAAAAACTGCAGTCTGACAGAACGGTGCCAAACTGAAAACCTAAGGGCCTGTCTACATGGCATCGATTTATAGTCAGTTTTTGACGTGGATTTGGATCTTCAAAACTGCTAAGAACAGATTGTAAAACCATCCCCATTGACCTCAATAGAAAATCTGAGATGTAGTCTAAACAACTCGGATTTTCTGATGTCGGATTTCAAAACCGTTGCTTTTTCAAAAAACATACAGTAAGTTCATTCTTGAATCGTATTTCACTCAGAGAATGGCAGAAAATTTACAATTAAGTCAATGCAATGGCATAAAAAATGACCAAAAAGCTTTGTGCGCAGATCCACGTAAAAAAAACTCTCTGCTCTATGATGCACTGTCTGACAAAAACTGATTGAGAAATGAAATCTTAACCTGCAGCAAAAAACAGCAACCAAGTGTAAAATACAATCCAAACCAGAGACACAGTGCAGAGCGGCACCGATGTAACTTCCCACAGCATTCTCAGTTCATTAATGACGGGTAATATCACTTTGAAAATGTATGAAGATGGTGGTGCTCAGCTTCAACAGAGAACGTCCATTCAATTATTCACTAGAAGAGCAAAAATAGCGGCATTCACCAATCTTCTTTTCTTTGCTTTTATTATATGAAAATTTATATCACTTCGGGAAAGAACACAACTTGTGGCAGTGTAAAATACTGTTCAACTAGTATTTTGTAATTTGCCGTGGGGACGCAGCCTTAAAACCCCATTAAAATCAATGTGCAAGTATTCTTTTCCATTTTTCTCAAACTGAAACGGAGTAGAACAATGGAAAGGCAAACGCAGTTGTGAACCAGGCCAAAGTGGTTCAGTGGCAAAGGAAACAAAGTTAGTACTGTTCCATAGGAGAGCAAGGGAAATTCCTGGTGGAGCATAGTAGGTCTGGAGTTACATTTCAGGGTGAAAGACTGAGAAAGAGGCAGAAAGCAGGAGGCATACGCAGTCATATCCTGTAGCTTGTCAGCTGGGCCCCAGAATTACCTCCACTGTTGGCACCCCAATCTGACACTGGTGGGGCCATATATTGGAAAACATGCAAAATTAGTTATCCTGTGACATCTCCTAAAATTGTTCATGGAAGTATGATGAGATCGATCTCCATGGCTGAGCAGCTACACACCAGCCAAAGCTTTTGGCTGGAGTGGTGTTACGCTAAGTTCACACGGCTAATTGCAGGGCGTACAGTACGCCCCGCAATTATGCCGGGTGTTCGGGAGATCGCGCTGATCAGCGCGTACTCCCGCGGTGTGGGTGGGCCGCCAGCCCGCCAGCCCCATAGACTGTCATTACTCGCGCCGCGTAAGCGCCGTGAATAATTGACATGTCACTTCTCTCCCCGCTCTCCGTATTGTGCAAGCGGGGAGAGGAGACGTAATCCATAGTTCTCTATGAGAACTGTGGATTACCGTAATGACTGGGGCGCATTTAGCTCGTATTTGAGCGCAGTACGCCACGAAATACGCAGCGAAATGCGCCCCAAATTAAGCCGTGTGAACAAAGCCTTAGCCCCGCCACCACTGAACTTGGTGGAAATGGATTTCACTATCTTGCAGTCTGATGGATGAATTTGGGTTTGGTAGATGCCTAGAGAACTTTATATACCAAAATGCATATAAAATGTAAAAATGTAAAGTGTGATGGAAGAGAAAAAAATGGTCTAGGTCTCAGGGTGTGGGCTAGGTTGCTTTTTGCTAGTGAAGACTTACGTTATCTCTACACCATACAAAGATGTTTTACACAATTCTATGAAGCCAGCTTTGTGGTAACAGTTTGGAGAAGATTCTTCCCTTTTCTAGAGTGACTTTGTGGCTAGGTCCATACAGCAAAGTGAAAATGGCGTCCAAAATCCAACGGCATTTTCACGTTGCTGGACCGCGCCACACTGCCGTTTTTCTGCACAGTATTTGCGCAGAAAACGGCTTCTCCGGCAGCCCAGTACATTGGGGTTGCGGGAATCCAGTGGCGGTCCACCAGAATATACATGTTGTATATTCTGCCGGGCGACCATCAGTTTAGGTTTCACTCAGTAAAAAATCTGTGCTGTGTAGAATACAGCTCAGATTCTCTACACAGGTTACAGTCGGATTGTTGCCGGATTCTAGATACTGAATCCGCCAAAAATCCAACCCAAAACCTGTGCTATGTAGACATAGCCTATGTGTATTTATTTCAATTTACATCCTCTCTACTATTTCACTGTCTAGCAGCAAATAGGTGCTAGATGTTTTAGGAAGACAAGCATTTGTTTCATGCAATTTAATGTTATATGAGTGGAGAACCTATTTGGCTCCTCACGACAGTTTATTATGAAGTCGCCCGATCAAAGAAAAAAGACAGTAATGCAGCTAGTAAATACCGCACAGAGTTAAAAATATCTCAGCATGTTGCACTGGGAAAATAGTAAGAGACGTTAGTTCATTTTTTTCAGATCTGCCACAGTCTAATGTTGCTCGTTAATGTTTAAGGCTTTCACCTCCACTGCTTGGTCACATTGGCTGCTTGCCTGCGTGGGTGAATTAGGCTCCCAGAGGAAGAGCTCATTAAGTAGTCTCAGTCCCTTCTATAGCAGAGGAATGAGCAGTGACGTAGTCCTGCTTATACATGCACATGCTATCAGGCTGCTGCATACCTCTGGTATTCATAGAGGAGCCTCTAAAGGTAATGTTATCCTTGAACTGAATATTAGACCTTCATTGTAGGTTTGTACTGTGAAAAAAAAGATGTTTTATATCTTAAAATACGATGTTGCTTGCTAAGAATGTGTATGAGGAATTTCAAAGAAATTACAATGCTGTTTATCATGTGTGGCGTATGTTGAAAACAATGGTCCCTACAGAAAAAATAAAAATAGGGCCCTATTTTTATTAGAAGAGAAGGGCATGCTTTGTCTATGACCATTGAGCCAGTCCTGCTGAGTTTCCTGCCTCCTGGTATCATATGGCATGGGCCTCTTCAGTACCGGGCGCCCGATCTTTAGGGGTCCTATAAAAACCATGTGGTCTGCCTTTGTGATGTGTACACCCTTGATAACACTGGGATCTATATTAATTTTAATGTAGGTCTAAAAGACTTATGCGTAATATTTCCTGCTCAATGTTTAAGAAGGTTGAACAAAGGACTCTGTCTTGTAGGACTATACACAATTATAAATAGTTGCTGATTGCTTTAATTGGCTATTTTACATCCTGTTCAATGAATATTGTTTTAAATTGAAGCACTTACATCTGCAAGACGGTTGGCCGCATTGCCCAACAATGCCTTCTTGTTGTTGTCTTTGGCAAAAAGAATGAAGGCCTCCTAGGCTGCCAACCAGAACCAGAAAGGATGCCGGTGTGGACATAGACTAAGGTGGCCTAGGAACAGCAAGAAGACATGCGAGGTGACACTGGTGCACCATGCCACCATGATGAAGGATGGGACCCGGCTGAGTAATAATAAAGCATGGCTTTTGGCATGAGGAGCCCATTGAGACAGAAACTGTGTGCCTGTGTGCAAAGTAGGCCTGGGCTTGAGCGCTCGAGCAATGGCTTGTTCTTCTGTAGAAGAGCAAGGGGACTAAAGGCCAAAAAGGCACCATTGCATTGGTGGGTGAGAAACCAGGCAAAGACTCGTATGGAGCTGATCAGGAATGTCACTCATGGTGATTCTTCAAGGGAGAAGCAGTAGGGCCTGAATGTGCGGACAGTGAGTGGTGAAATGACCACTTCTTCTATTTTGGGCTTAGAAAAAGGCAGGATTTGGATGGCTTCAACTATATTTTGTTAGCTACTTCTGAAATCATGTAGACTGAGTACATTGTCAACCTATGAGTTGAAGGTTCTGGGTAGTCTGCTGAGACTATGAAAAAAGTCATGGATAACGTGAAGGGGGAGAGCTATAGAGTGATCAAAGGAGGCTTTAGTTCGGTCCTTTTGGGTAACTAAGGGCAATCCATCACCCTACTGGGCCAGTGAACAGCTACTGCAGGCATGTATGGTAGGCTGGCAAGTTAGTCCTGCAAGTGTGGTCTAGTAAGTGGGTTCTGGATAAAAGGTCCGCTTGGGACAATCCTGAAGTTATGGGGTTGGGTTTCATATACAGTGAAAGTAGTGGTGGTAAAGATGTTTTTAGTATAGTGCCTTGTAGGCTCTTGCTGTACATGAAGCTCTGGAGAAGTATTTTTTTAAATAAAGTTATTTAGTTAGTATTGGTGTAATTTTTTTCTAATGTACAATTATGATAAAAAAATAAAAGATCTATGAAATAAAGCCCAATTCATATCACATTTTTGGCCTTCGAAGGTAGATACCTTTTAAACAGATACCCTTGAAGGGCCATGATGGGGCCATAAATATCTATAGGGCAAACATAGCCTGAATCTATGACTATATTTGCTTTATTTCCAGAATGTATACACCTTGGGCAACATGTATAAACTTTGGCGCTGACAGGCAAGTTCTAAATAGCTTTATGGTGATGGAGAATGCACCAGAATGTATGAAGCTGTTCTACTGCAGGTCATACATACAGGGCAGTGTAGAGCCAATACCACAAGTCTGGCTCAGACACCACCTTTACCCTGGTCTGTTCTTCTGCAGGTCATACATACAGGGCAGTGTAGAGCCAATACCACAAGTCAGGCTCTGGCACACCTTTACCCTGGTCTGGCTGTTCTTCTGCAGGTCATACATACAGGGCAGTGTAGAGCCAATACCACAAGTGGCTCAGCACCACCTTTACCCTGGTCTGGATGTTCTCCTGCAGGTCATACATACAGGGCAGTGTAGAGCCATACCACAAGTCTGGCTCAGGCACCACCTTTACCCTGGTCTGGCTGTTCTTCTGCAGGTCATACATACAGGTGCAGTGTAGCGCCAATACCACAAGTCTGGCTCAGATACACCATTACCCTGGTCTGTTGTTCTTCTGCAGTCATACATACAGGGCAGTGTAGAGCCAATAACACAAGTCTGGCTCAGACCACCTTTACCCTGGTCTGGCTGTTCTTCTGCAGGTCATACATACAGGGCAGTGTATGAAGCCCAAATTTTTTTTAAACCCGGGCCCACAAGTCTGGCTCAGGCACCACCTTTACCCTGGTCTGGCTGTTCTTCTGCAGGTCATACATACAGGGCAGTGTATAGCCAATACCACAAGTCTGGCTCAGGCACCACCTTTACCCTGGTCTGGCTGTTCTTCTGCAGGTCATACATACAGGGCAGTGTAGAGCCAATACCACAAGTCTGGCTCAGGCACCACCTTTACCCTGGTCTGACTGTTCTAACTGTTCTGCACCTAAGTTTGGCATCAAATATTCATAAATGTGTCTCATTCCACAAATGTGGTGCGACGCCCCCAGAACACCCCAAATCTTTGGCACATTAAAAAGCGTTACGCAGGCATTTATCACGCCAAAGTTTAGAGTGCAAATGTTCATACATCTATAGAACAAGCTTTGTGACACCAGAAAACTGGCGCAACCCCGTTCATACATGTCGCCCCTTATGTCCAATTTATAGTTCTATAGTTCTATTGTCATGTCCCCATCACAGTATCTGTCAGGATTACCTTTTTTTTATATGCCAATGGATACAACCAACGGAGGCCAAAAACGAGATGTGAATGAGGCCTAAGATAATGGCAGGGCAAAACAATGTAATGCAGTAATCTTTGAGTACTCAAGTGTCTCAGAAGAGTCATACATAATTAGAGAAACATAGCTTTTGCTTCTTAAAACAGTCCTACGCCTATCCACAAGCTGCATAAGGTTTTGCAGCTCAGACTCTAGACCGAAATGGTAATGAGCGGCAGTACTAGACACAACCCACAGGGTAGTGTGCCGCTGTTTTCTCATCCTGTACAGCCCCTCTCATTTTGCTACTAGTTGCAGCAATGAAATTCAAATCTAAAAGGACATAGGCATTAAGAAGAGATTCACGAGATATAAAAATAGCTATACTTCTGTATTAATAAGCAGTATACGTGTGTCTCATCTTGCTGATATCAGAATGATTTGCATTGCATTTGTAAGCCTACATATTGTGCTTCATAGGGCGCTTGTGAATTGCATTTGCAAATAATCAAACCTTGCAGACACTTTGCACATTACTCTGGGCAACTTCATATGTTATAGGGTCAGTGATCAGGTGACGTATGTCTTAGGTGGTGTGGTGTAAAGGGTTCCAAGTTGCCACGGCAACATAATGCTGCTAGGATACCTTATTACATGACCTGTCATTTGCAAAATCCAAAGCTTTAGTACGCTTCTCAATTTTATTGTGTTTACTAAATACATAAATAACATATAAGAACAATCACAATCCAATAGGCTCGCTGAAAACTGCAAGGAATAAACAGCACTTGTAATGCATCGTGTGGAGGTATAGACTAAGAAACAGTATACCGTGCTATACAGTGGAACTGAAAGGAGATGGACACAGCGCTGAAGAATTATTAAAGGGGTTGTCTCTCCACATCAGTTCATCTTTCCTTAGTCCTGTTTTCTGGGTTTCATTTTTTAATTACAGGGGCGTATTTACTAGCTTCTACTGGCCTGGAGTGGGGAACTGCTGAGGACACCAGGTCTGTAGCTATAGGCAGCCTATCAGGAGAGATGGAACAGGTCTGTAGCCATAACAACCTGAGGAGCTGATGCAGCCCTTACAAGAGGGGATATCTAGGAATAGGTAGGACACTGCTAATAGAAAAATATTGAAAAGTGACCTGTTTTTGTAACAGCTTTAAGATAAAAAGCAATCCTTGTAGTGAGACTACCCCTTTAAGAGTGTTAGAGGGGATAAAACTTGACCAGACAGGCAGAAATTGTGCCACATTTATCACACTGATGCACACTGTATGATAAATCCAGCATATCTTTCTAGACGTGAAAGAAACATTTCTCTTCCTTACCTCTTGATGAAAGAATTGTGCATGCCTCTAATTAAAGGTATTGTCCAAGTCATTTGCACCCCACCTGTAATGCATATAGCATCAGGAAATAGAGCAAACATAGTCCAAATAAGACCACAATTGCTGTATTGATTTCTATGAGCCCAGAGTGGTTCCATCTCATTATCTATTGGGGTACCTTTTTACACACTACCCCAATGATATCAGAGATGGACGGGAGGATATCATGTAAACTCACCCTTAGGCCGTGTTCACACGGCTTATTCACGGCGGATTTGTGCGCCGTATTGAGCGCACAAATCCGCCGTGAATACGGGGCGGGACGGGGGCGGGCCGGAGCGCGGCGGGGGCGCCGCTCCCGGCCCCAATAGACAATGCATTGTTTAGGCGCGTCCGCGCCGTAAATAATGTGCGTGTCACTTTCTCCCCGCCCGACGGATTTGCCGAGCGGGGGGAGCGACGGATTCCACTGTTCTCTATGAGAGCAGTGGATTACCGTAATGACTCCGACGGATTGGCGCCGTATTGAAGCGCAAATCCGGCGCGGACTACGGCGGCAATCCGTCGGCAAATAAGCCGTGTGAACGGGGCCTTAGTTGTGCTAGATGAAGCTTTCTGGTGCTTTCACACGGTGCATTTTTGGTACGTTTTTTTCTAAGAAATGAACAGCAATTGATCCTGTGCATTTCTGCCAAAAAATGCATCGAAAACAGAACTTGTGAAAGCACCCTTACATTCACTGCTGATGACAGTCATTAGCAGGGATCCTCTGTTTATTGAACCAGATCAAATTGTACCTTAAAAGTGTTATACAGGCAGTCCCTGGGTTACGAACAGGATAGGGACTGTAGGTTTGTTCTTAAAGTGGTTGTCTCACTACATTGATTCATCTTACCTCAGTCCTGTTCTCTTGACTTCATTTTGAATTTAGAGGTGTGTCTACTGGCTTCTACTAGGCTGCAGTAGAAGCCAGGTCTGTAGCTATAGCAACCAGCACTGGCAGCCTATCAGGAGAGATCAAACAGGTCTGTAGCTATAGTGATCTGAGGAGCTGATGCAGCTCATACAAGAGGGGATATCTAGGAATAGGTAGGACACTGTTAATGGACACATATTGCAAAGTGACTTGTTTTTACAAGATCTTTAACATAAAAAGCAATCTTTGTAGTGAGACAACCCCTTTAAGCTGAATTTGTATGTCAGTCTGAACAGGTATATTTATTAAATGTAACTGCAGCAAAAAAGGTTTTTTTTGGATAGTGCAGGGAAGGGTTTTTACATTTGTTTTGTTGTCTGTGTTCCTGTTAATAAGATTTCACCTCCTTTTCACCTAATGTTCTGCTGTGGCATGCTGGAACTTGTTGTTCCACAGCTACTATCTGTTGTGGAACATGGAACGACAAGTGCCAGCATACCCCATAAGTTCCTTTTTTTAACTGGGGGACATAAAAGAGGGAAGGTGTAAGTTGGGGATCCGTACATGCCATATTCCAAAATTAAAGGGGACGGCCGCAAAACAGGACAAATAGGTATTTGTCCTGTGCCGTGTGAACGGCCCCTTAGGCTAAAAATCATTTTGCTGGAGGTTTGGCTGTATTTTCCTGGCTTTTTAATAGGTTAATTTTGCAATTTTTTGGGGGGGCCAGATGTTATAGTTTATAAAACATTTCTGAGAAGTCTAAACAGGGGGACATGTTAAACCCTTGGCATGCCTGGGCAGTTTTTTAGGGGGATTTAATCAGTTAAAGGGCCCAAAAGTACAAATCCTTTAAAAAATCGGGTGTCCGGTATACCTTGCATAGTGAACTTAATGCGCCTAAATTGCGGCGAAAAAGGCGCATTTCGCAATCGAGGTGAAGGTACATTGCAGTGTATGTATGTGCTTCGATAGGCGCAATTTTTTTTTGGAGGCGCAGAGCTTTCATTGCTCTTATTTAATGCCCCTTTTTTAGGCGCTTTACAATGGTCGTCCCCGGTTATAACGTACCTATTTTGGGTATTTTACAGTTCATTTATATCTAGAATATGGCGTCAAGAGTTTTTTTGGGCGCAAAATACACCAAAAACTAGGGGCGCTAGTATTGGTGGGTTTTGCCCAGAGTGTTTTTGTTTTTCACACTCTGTGGTATTTTTTAGTGTTTGTAGGTTTTATCTTTTTCAGTATCTAGCATGTTCTAACTATAGTGTTTTTTTTTATATTTTTTAGATGCTAGAAAAAATATTTTTCTAAATAATACAACATAAAAATGCAAACTAAAAAAAGATGCTATAGAAAAAACGCAATGTTTTTTACATGCGGTTTAAAATACTAAAACAGTGTTTGTGAACGAGGTCAAAAAGAAGTTCTGTAACTTAGAAAGTGGGGGCATTCTGCAGATTCTGATATCTGATGCATTTTTGTTATGTGTGAACATAACATTATGCAATGACTCCTGCACTGGTTGTTTCCATGTGCAATCTGCATAAAATACTCTAAACGTCTACTTTATTCTATTATAGGCACCAACTCATATTCTTGTCTCTCTGCAAATTGTTTTAATTCAGTACAAGAGTCCTCTAGTGGTCACAGTGGTCATATTCGCTAGATAATACGTAGTAAGATTAAAGGGGTTTTGCCACGATTAAAATTGGAAAAGTGGAAAACCCCCAAAATGGGTATTTAATCACTTTTCAAATTAATTTTGATTACAAAAAAATTGCAGTCGAGAGAGCTACAGGGTGCCTTAAACCCCCCTTAGTTACTTAAAAACTTTTATTAGATACAACCTGACAAGAGCTGCTGGCCAGGCTTGCGCAGAGAACACTTCTTATCTGATGAAAGGGAGCTGAAGAAGCTTTCAAGGCACTAGGTAGAAATATGTCGTCTTTTGTATACAGAATCCACTAGTTGTAGTTTGATTATCTGAGTAGATCCCTGCTTTATCTGATGACAGGGAACATGTAAAAGCTTTCAAGCTGCTGTGGAGACACGATGTTGTCTTTTGTATACAGAATCTGCTAGTTGTAGTTTGATTATTTGAGTGAACATTTCACACGATCCCTCATGCATGGCTCTGTGCTCTGGCTGTGTCTCTCGCTCTCCCAGCTCATGTGGCTTGTTTACATTTTATTCTTCGCAGATAAGGCACGTCCTGGAAAAACCCCTTTAACGTCCATTATCTATCTATCTATCTGTCTGATCGACTATATTTCTCTCAATCATTTTCTATTGATCTGTCCTGTCTGTCTGTCGTCAGTCTGTTCTTTTCTGTCTGTCTGTCTATCTAGCTATCTATCTATCCTATATAGCTCATATCTATCTATCTATTTATCTATGTCATATGTATCTAGTTCATATCTATCTATCTATCTATCTATCTATCTATCTATCTGTCTATCTATCTATCTGTCTGTCTGACAATATTTGGCTCTGCAGATCCAAAAACCTTTTTCTTGAAAAAAATTAGTATAGTTGCACGCTGGTGCGGCAGCAATATACATACACATTCCAAATGCCAGCAGCACACTATCAACTAAAAAACCATCCAATATACATAGGAATATTTTAAAAAAGCATTTCTGCTACTAGGGATACATGAAAATTTGGGGTTCTTAGTTCACACTCTTGATCAAAACTGCCAAAGCCCACCTCCCATCTGTCTGTCTGTCTATGTATCTCTCAATCACTATCTATTTATCTGTCTGTCTGTCTATCTATCTATTCAGTTTCATACATTATTGTTATATCATGACCTATATGTATACACAATGCAAAGCCACTTTTCTTAATTCAGAATGAGTTCATTTTTTAATAGCCAATGAATTATCCTGGAAGCTTCAGGAATGGGAGAGAAAAACTACTGACATGGGAATCAGTTAAAATAGTATTAATCAGCAGCATCAATGTCTCACTGCCATGCTCAGATAACAGCACTTTATTTTAATAATGGAAGTCAATGCCATTTGTTCAGATGATATGTCTAGAAAATTCATTGCAAGATATTTCCTGGCAAAAAAACATGGACGTAATTGCTTATTTGGAGTACTGATCAAAGTACTGTAAGCTGTCAATCAGCACTCTTTACAAGAAGCCTTCCTACTGCCACTTGTTAGACACTGAAATGCTGCATGAACGATTGTTCATAATTAGTGTTGCTCGAATCTGTCCCTATTTGGTTCGACACTGGTTCAACCGAGCTTGGGAAAAGAATTTGGTTTAAACCCACATTTTTTTATTCTCCCCCTAATCTTAGCCCTAATCCTGACTGCTGCTGTAATTCTTAATTCTCGGGGTTAGGATTTTTTTAACTATTCTTAATTTACTGCTCCTGTTACCTCTAGGCCCATGCCGCTTGCACTCTCATGGCACATTCATTTCTAGTGTGGCGTTGGACCTGAAGTCGGACATGACGCCAGGGTGCGACAGGACTAAAGGGACCCCGAGTGGTAAATTAAGCCCTGCAGACCTGTTAAATTCTCAATTTAGGGCTAGAGTTATGGTTACAGTCACATTTTTTTTTATATACATCTTTACCAAAATTCGGTTCAGACACATCCAAACCGAAGTGCTGGGATTCTGGTCAAATATTACTATTCAACACTATTCATGATATACCCTACAGCAGGGGTGTCAAACTCGTTTTCACCGGGGGCCGCATCGGCCTCACGACGTACCTTAAAGGGCCGACCTAATTTTAGAACTGTGCAAATGTAACTTGTCCTGAACAGTTAAGAGAGCTATTAAGGAGAAGTTTCATTTGTACAGTATTCCTGTTACAATCAGCCCTTTGATGGTAATCAGGAAGAAGGTGAGGCCCAGAGAGGGAGGCAGGCCAGATGGTGGAGGCCCACAGAGGGGGGCCCAGGCCAGATGGTTTGGAGGCCCAGATAGGGAGCAGGCCAGATGGTGGAGGCCCAGAGAGGGAGGCAGGCCAGAGGGTGGGAGGCCCAAAAGAGGGAGGCAGCCAGATGGTGGAGGCCCAAGGAGGGGGAGACAGGCCAGATGGTGGAGGCCCAGGGGGAGGCAGACCAGAGGGTGGAGGCCCAGAGAGGGAGGCAGGCCAAAGGGTGGAGGCCCAGAGAGGGAGGCAGGCCAGATGGTGGAGGTCTAGGGAGGGGTAGGCAGGCCAGATGGTGGAGGCCTAGGGAGGGGGAGGCAGGCCAGATGGTGGAGGCCTTGGGAGGGGGAGGCAGGCCAGATGGTGAGGCCCAGAGGAGGAGGCAGGCCAATGGTGGAGGCCCACAGAGGGGAGGCAGGCCAGATGGTGGAGGCCCAGGGGGGAAAGGCAGGCCCAGATGGTGGAGGCCCAGGGAGGGGGAGGCAGGCCAGATGGTGAGGCCCAGAGGAGGAGGCAGGCCAGATGGTGGAGGCCCACAGAGGGAGGCAGGCCAGATGGTGGAGGCCCAGGGGGAGGCAGGCCAGATGGTGGGGGCCCAGGGAGGGGGAGGCATGCCAAAATGTGGGGGCCCAGAGGAGGAGGGCAGGCCAAGGGGGGGAGGCCCACAGAGGGAGGCAGGCCAGATGGTGGAGGCCCAGAGGGGGAGACAGGCCAGCTGGTGGAGGCCCACAGAGGGAGGCAGGCCAGATGGTGGTGGCAGGCCAGATGGTGGAGGCCCACACAGGGAGGCAGGCCAGATGGTGGGGGCCCCCACAGAGGGAGGCAGGCCAGAGGGTGGGGGCCCCAGGGTAGGCAGGCCAGATGGTGAGGCCCAGAGGTAAAGGCAGGCCAGATGGTGGAGGCCCCCAGGGAGGGGGAGGCAGGCCAAAGGGTGGGGGCCCCAGGAGGGGGAGGCAGGCAGATGGTGGAGGCCCAGGGGGGGAGGCAGGCCAGTTTGGTGGAGGTCTAGGGGGGGTAGGCAGGCCCAGATGGTGGAGGCCTAGGGTGGGGGAGGCAGGCCAGATGGTGGAGGCCTAGGAGGGGAGGCAGGCCAGATGGTGGAGGCCCAGAAAGGGAGGCAGGCCAGATGGTGGAGGCCCAGGGAGGACGCATGCCCATAGGTGGAGGCCCAGAGAGGGAGGCAGGCCAGATGGTGGAGGCCCAGGGGGGAGGCAGGCCAGATGGTGGAGGCCCCAGAGATGGGATGCAGGCCAGATGCTGGAGGCCCAGAGAGGGAGGCGGGCCAGATGGTGGAGGCCCAGAGAGGGAGGCAGGCCAGAGGGTGGAGGCCCAGAGAGGGAGGCAGGCCAGATGGTGGAGGCCCAGAGGGAGGCAGGCCAGAGGGTGGAGGCCCAGAGAGGAAGGCAGGCCAGAGGGTGGAGGCCCAGAGAAGGAGGCAGGCCAGAGGGTGGAGGCCCAGAGGGGGAGGCAGGCCAGATGGTGGAGGCCCAGGGAGGAGGCAGGCCAGATGGTGGAGGCCCAGGGGGGAGGCAGGCCAGATGGTGGAGGCCCAGGGGGGAGGCAGGTCAGATGTGGAGGCCCAGGGGTGGAGGCAGGCCAGATGGTGGAGGCCCAGGGGGGAGGCAGGCCAGAGGGTGGAGGCCCAGAGGGGAGGCAGGCCAAATGGTGGAGGCCCACAGAGGGAGGCAGGCCAGATGGTGGAGGCCCAGGGGGGAGGCAGGCCAGATGGTGGAGGCCCAGGGAGGGGGAGGCAGGCCAGATGGGGGAGCCCAGAGGAGGAGGCAGGCCAGATGGTGGAGGCCCACAAAGGGAGGCAGGCCAGATGGTGGAGGCCCAGAGGGGGAGACGGGCCCCAGATGGTGGAGGCCCACAGGGGGAAAGGCAGGCCAGATGGTGGTGGCAGGCCAGATGGTGGAGGCCCACACAGGGAGGCAGGCCAGTTGGTGGAGGCCCAGAGGGAGGCAGGTCAGATGGTGGAGGCCCAGGGGGTTGGCTGGCCAGATGGTGGAGGCCCAAGGGGTAGGCAGGCCAGATGGTGGAGGCCCAGGGAGGGGGAGGCAGGCCAAGGGTGGAGGCCCAGGGAGGGGGGGGCAGGCCAGAGGGTTTGGAGGCCCAGGGAGGGGGAGGCAGGCCAGATGGTGGAGGTCTAGGGAGGGGTAGGCAGGCCAGATGGTGGAGGCCTAGGGAGGGGGAGGCGGGCAGATGGTGGAGGCCTAGGGAGGGGGAGGCCGACCAGATGGGGGAGGCCCACGAGGGGGCAGGCCAGATGGTGGAGGCCCAGGGAGGGAGGCAGGCCAGATGGGGAGGCCCACGGGGGGAGGCAGGCCAATGGTGGAGGCCCAGGGGGGGGGAGGCAGGCCAATGGTGAGGCCCAGAGGGGGGGAGGCAGGCCAGATGGTGAGACCCACAGAGGGAGGCAGGCCAGATGGTGGAGGCCAGAGGGGAGATAGGGGCTAGATGGTGGAGGCCCAAGGAGGGGGAGACAGGCTAACTAGTAAGACCTGGGGTGGGGGTTAGAGGACTAGCTGGTAAGGCCCCAGTAGTGAAGCCACTTACCAGCCTCAGTGAACGGTCCTCCGCAGGAGCAGGTATCTTCTCCAATAATTGCAAACAATGCCGTATATTAGCAGTGCACACGTTATAGTCCCAGCCGTTAGGAGTACCTTGCTTAGACTCCCCTATATCAATCAAAAACGTACACATAGGCTTTATGGACAAAACATTGAACTTTACTTCATTTTTTATAAATTGGTGCATAAAAGACATAATTCTAGACGAACACCTTAGGCAATGAAAAACATATGAAAACGTGCAGTACATAGCTGTATGGCTTCTCCTGTTTAGGAGGTGAGTGATAGTCCCATAGTAGACTAGAAGGAGCCGATCAGCTGAGTTGCAGCCCAGTGCCGCCATGCAATGACGCGACGTTTCGGAAGGCACGCCTTCCTTTCTCAAGCATGCGTTGTAAAGGACGTCATCCTCTTTTTTCACTGACCATGATTGCACAGGTTTTGCATGTCATGTTATCTATACTAAAAACAATATACTAACATCACTGTTAAAAACAGTATAAATATCTCAAGCTATAGAGACATTTAAAAGAGGTAAGGAGCATATTTTATATATGCATAATTACAAAAGCAACTAGACTCAAAGACCTCCCTTTACCCCTTGTGCAATGTATCCATTGTTGCAACCAATACGCCTCCCTGTAGTAAACCCAGTTTTTAAATTTTGGCATATATCTGGGGACGTCTGAGCTATCTTTTTTGTTTTTAAAATTTCTAATAGCACTTTATGTTCCCCTATCCTGATTCTCACTGGGCGGCTGGTCTGTCCTATATACCATTTGCTACATGGACATTTTAAAAATGTAGATTACGTTGTTGCTAGTGCAACTAAAGTATCCTTTTAATGGTATATCATATCCCCGATGTGATGTTTAATTGTTAACTTTTAATAATAGCGGAACAGTTGTTGCATGATAGACAAGGATGTGTCCCATTACGTTTAGGGCCGAAGGATTTTTTGTCTGGAAATCTGTGTTGGGCGCAAGTCAGAGTGTATAAAGGCTGGGTTTCCTATTTTTTTAAACCCCGTTTATATATGAAACGTGGTTTGTCCCTAAACAGATGTCCAAACTTGTCATCAAGAAGCTCTAATGCATGATGTAACTTTAACCAATAACACATAACCTTTTTGATTGACTTATTTCGATTTGTGTTGGGAAAAAAACCCATTTTCGATTTGGGAAAAGAATATTTTTTACAGATCCAAGGCTTATCTATGGGCTCGCCGTCGCGCCTAGTGCAGCCAATCTTTTTATGATCAGGTTTGAAATTGTCAGTACATACATCGGAATTTTTTCCACACATATAAAGTTGTGGCAGCGTTATGTCGATGACGTCATCTTAATGTTTGGGCGGGGAATGAGAAACAAAAATAAATGAATTTGTGGGTATCTCAATTCCCCGACATCCATTGATTAAATTTAGCATAAAAAATTCAGAAGACCGAAATAGAATATTTGGATGTTAAAATTATTAGGGACTTAAGTAGTAACACATTCCAAACAACGCTATATTCTAAAGCCACAGAACGCAATAACATTCTCCATCGATCAAGTTTTCATACCCCTTCATATTTTATGGCATACCTAAAGCCAAAGATAAG
The DNA here is from genome assembly GCA_025379985.1 of Phyllomedusa bahiana. Lineage (NCBI taxonomy): Eukaryota > Metazoa > Chordata > Amphibia > Anura > Hylidae > Phyllomedusa > Phyllomedusa bahiana. The sequence continues at coordinate 48,866 of JAODAL010002029.1, forward strand.
GGCACGTCGCATTTGTTCAGATATTGATATGTATGATTTAAAAATGCAGGAATTGTTAACAAATTCGTGAAAGAGGTTACAATGAGAAAAAATTGGTACAGATAGGTTTAGAAATCAGAGCAAAAATAGAGAAGAGTTCTTAAAAGGGAAAGTAACGAATAAAACAACAGCCTAGATTTAATTTCATTTCCCCGTATGATAAAACAATTTTAAAATCATAAAAATGCCATTAAAACATAAAATTTGGGACTTGCTACAATCTGACCCCAAGTTTGGACATCTGTTTAGGGACAAACCAAAGTTTTATATATAAACGTGGTAAAACAATAGGCAACAGCCTTATACACCTGACTTGCGCCCAACACAGATTCCAGACAAAAAATCCTTCGGACCCAAACGTTTAAAGGGACAATCCTTGTCTATCATGCAACAACTGTTCCGCTATTATTAAAGGTTCAACAATTAAACATCCACATCAGGGATATGATATACCATTAAAAGGATACTTTAGTTTTCACTAGCAAAAAACGTAATCTACATGTTAAAATGTCCGTGTAGCAAATGGTATATAGGGCAGACCAGCCGCCCCAGTGAGAATCAGGATAGGGGAACATAAAATTGCTATTAGAAATTTTAAAAAACAAAAAGAAGCTCAGACGTACCCACAAAATTTGGTGAAACAACTGTAGCGAAACGTTTCAATGAATACCAACATAATATCTGTGATTTACGTTGGTGTGTACTTAAAAAGTGAACATCTCAAGATATATGCCAAAATAAAACTAGTTAAATACAGAGGGAGGCGTATTGGATTGCAACAATGGATAAAAATTGCACCAAAGGGGTTAAACCCCTTCCCGACATTGGGCTATGCATACGCCCTCGCGGGAAGTGACTGCCCGCAAACGGACGTATGCAGACGCCCTGGCGATCGCGCGCGCTAGCGGGCGAGCCGCGCACGATCGCGGCATGGAAAGAGCGGTAAATTACCGCTGGCTTCATGCCCCATCACCCCCGGCCGGAGTGAGCTCCGGCCGCGGGTGAAAAACGCATCATTACCGCAGCCTGTCATGGCCGCGATAATGATGCCGCAGGCAGGAGGAGTGACTCCCTCTGCCTACGATCGGCGAGGCAGCGGCAGAGATGTCGCTCGCCCGTCTCCTACCAGACTCCCCGGATGCTGTCTGATGCATCCGGGTAGTCTGGTGACGTCCCCATGCCCACAATGCATTGTGGGCATGGTTTTCACTAGTTGCCATGGCTGACTATGCACAGCAGTAACGCTGGTGTGACAGATCGCACTCTTCTTCAACAGCTATCTAATTATTTGCTTTTCCCTCAGGGGGTTTTTGCAGTTACTATATCTACACTGGGGAAAAATTAAAAAAATGTGATAAAGTAAAAAAAAATAGTAAAACACAAACTAAAATCTATAACAATGAAAATACACTTTACACTGCCTCTTTTCCCCTTTAACAAACCGGCAATCGCCACCAATAATAAAGATCAAAATAATAATATATAAGAGTATCCATATTTGGTTCGCCGCTGTGCGTAACGATCCACCCTATAAATCTGTCATGTTAATTAACGTAGGGGGAACGCCGTTAAAAAAAAACCAATAAAAACAAAAACAGTCACAGAATGGCGATTTTTGTGCATCCTGCATGACACATTAAGGGAATAAAAAGCGATCAAATAAACGACATATAAATTGCCAAGGTTGTACACAATTATATCGTCAGTGCATCCACTGCAAAAATAAAAAAGTTCTTACACGTCATCTGTATACGGAAAAAATAAAAAAGTTAGGCGTCAGAAGACAGCGATGCTTATAAATATTATTTAAACACAATTAAAAACATATTTTTTTTTTTATAGTGCTTACAAACTTAAAAAAAAACATTTATAAATAGGGTATCGCGTAATGTATCGCCCTGAGAGTAAGCTAATTGGTCATGGATACTGCACGGTGTGTGCTGTGAAAATACACATAAAAAAACACTACTTGGATTGCAGTAATTTTTTTCACCTGCCCTTCCAAAATAAACGGATTTAAAAACTGTTCAAAATGTCTGGTCCCCCCTAAAAATGATACCATATTATAACGTCAACCTCATCCCGCAAAAAAACAAGGCCCTCTTCTACAGCTCCGTACACAGAAAAATAAAAATGTTTTGGCTCTTGGAATATGATGGCGATGCACAATATAAGTGTTTTCCTTTTTGAATAAAAGTGATGTTATTGTGTATAAGCAGTATAAAATCATAAAATTATAATTACATAATTGGTATCGATGTAATCGGCATCTGAAATGCTGAGTATATACTTGCCATGTCAGCTATATGCGGTGACTCGTGTTAAAAAATGATAATTAAAACAACGCACTACCTGGGATTGCACTGTTATTTGGTTCATTATTGCCACACTACAATAATCCTGAATAATATGTGAATCAAAGCGGCATTATGCTTCCCCATATTGGTACTGAATATTAAACGTCATATCTCTATCACAAATTAACATGAACCATATTCAGCTACTTATATCTGACAAACTGTAAACGTTGGTTTCAGAGACAGCGACAACATAAAAAGCTATTTTTTATAGACCTATTTATATTGTGTAAAAGTAATAAAAACATTAAAAAAACTATATTAAATTCTATATCATTGCTATTGTACCGACCCTCCATAGTAAAGCTATCCTGTCATGATTCTGCACGTGAACGCTGTTAAAATTGAGAGCCCAAAAAGCATTGGTTGGAATTGCAGTTTTAACCTAATGTTCATTTTGGCCATATTGACGCAAGAATAAAAAAACTTGTGGAATCACCTCTGCACCCAAAATGTACAATACACCCCTATGATTGAGATCTATGTGGAAGTTGCTTGAATCACCAAATATGGGGTGACTTCGGAAGGTGGTCACTGTGTTCTGGTTTTCTTTGGAGGCTTTGTAAATGCGACTGGCCCCCCAAAAATCTGCGTTCAAGAAATCTCTAGTAAACACTCCCTCCTTATACGCACTTGCCATGAGCCAAAACAGACAGTTTACACTCCAACCTTTTAGGGTATTTGACCGAACTGGAGGAGAAATGCGTAACCTGGTTTGGGTGTTTTTTTTCCAAGGCTGCCTTGTGAAAAATAAAATTTTCAGCTATAAATTGCAGATTATTGGAAAAAAAAAAACTGTTTTTTAACATGTTCTCAGCATTACGCTTAATTTTTTGTGGGACTCTCCGGTGGGGTCGAATATGCTCACTACACCACTGGAGTATATTCCCTAATGGGGTGCGTTAGTATTTCCAATTTGGGGTTATTTTTAGGGGAGTTGATTCATTTTTAGCACACTTAGGGTTGTGCGCCAAATCTGTAAAATGGCCCCATTAAATAAAAATCGTTTATGAAATTGAGACTCCCAGAGTCCAGTAGGTGCGCCTCCTATCTGGGAGCTTGTGGTTGAGCCAAATTAATGCATAGGGCCACATATGCGGATATCTTGAAACGGCAGATATGGGGAATCAATATTAATTGGCATTTCCTGATCACATTTACCGTTTTATTTCTTGTGAATAATGCATAAAAATTGAAATCTGCAAAAAAAAGTAAAATTTTGAAATCATTTTCCATTTGTTTAATTCCTGTGAAAATAAGGGTTTTTAAAAAATTCCTAAAGGGGTTTTGATTACTTTAAGGGGGTTTTAGTTTCTTAGATTGGGTAATTTATGGGGGTATCAAACATCCGGGTCACTCAAAGTAGTTAAAAGGGGCTGGTCCCTAAAAATGTGTCTTGAAATTTTGTTGAAAATTTGAAAATTACTACTAAATTTTAAGCCCCCTAATGACGTAAAAAAAAAAAAAAAAAAAAAAAAAAAAAAAAAAATGAATTTAAAAAATTAGGAAAAAAAAAAAACTAAGCAGACATATGGTAGATGCTATTTTTTTAAAAACTTTTTTGAGGGGGATAACTTCTGCTTACATGCAGAAATTTTTAAAGTTTTAAATTTTGGTAAATTTTTTCAAATTTTTCCGATTTTTTGATATTTTAAAATAAACAAGCATTTTTTTGGACCAAAATTTTCTTACTTTTTTTAAAGTATAATGTGTACGGAAAAAAACAATCTCTGAATCACTGGATAGGTTTAAAATGTCAAAAATTTATTTCACTAAAGTAAAATGACAGATTTCAAAAATGGGGGGCCCTTGTCAAGAGGCCAAAAATGGCCCCGGGGTGGGGGTTTTAAAATGAGTCTTTGGGGTTACGTTTTTTTTTGGGTATTTTGCACTATTAAAAATTTTGCTCCTTACCTTTTTCATGTCCCTAAGCGGGTATTTATATGTTTTTAACAGTGATGTTAGTTTTTGTTTTTAGTTAGATAACATAAGCACCCCTGTGTAATCATGGTCGTGAATAAAGAGGAGGGTGCCTTTCAACGTTTTGCTTGAGAAAGGAAAGGCGTGCCCCCAAAACGCGCGTCAAATTTTGGCGGCCGGGGGGCTGCAACTCAGCATGATCGGCTCCTACTATTTATTGGGAATCATCACCTCCTAAAAAGGGGAAGTATAAGCTAAGACGGGACTTTTAATGTTTTTCATTGCCCCAAGGTGTTCGTCATTTGAAATGTCTTTTATGCACCAATTTTAAAAATGAAGTAAGTTCAAGTTTTGTCCATACCCTATGTTAAGTTTTTGGCAGGTATCTTCTCACCAACGGAAGCTTCTCTGTCAGCTCCTCCAGGCCCCGCAAGGGGCGGGGCCGGACACTGAGTGGGGGAGCCCGGCAGTCTGTGCTTCACGTGCCTGTTTCTGCCGGGCCCCCGCCCCCCCCCCCTAGCTCACTGAGCTGCCGGCCCCCCCCTGGCTCACTGAGCTGTGGGGTTGCCGGCTGTCCCCTGTCTCCTGAGAGAAGCGGCCCCCTGCGGAGCACAGCTCAGCAAAAGTGCCCGGGGCCGGATAACACAAGGCAATGGGCCGGATGCGGGCCGTGTGTTTGACACCTGTGCCCTAGAGTATGGTAGTTCTGTATCTCTCCAATTTCATATGCAGGATTCTTCTATCGTATTTCATACAAATATGACAACAAAAAAATGTGGCATGCTCCTTTGGACTCCGCATGGCCAGAGGTCCATACATAGTCCTCGGGACTGTCTTTTAGGGGGGTGTGAATGATGAAACTTTTTCAGCTCCCCACTATCGAGAAACTGAATGCGGAATATGCACTTATGGTTATTTGACAGTCCCAACCCCTTTCTACCAAGGGAAATGGCTCTGAAAAGGGCTGGTAGCATATTTGCAGATGTGCTGTCCCCTTCAGTCCAACCAGAATGCCACCTTAATTGAGATGTACATAGATTATGGGCTCCTAAGTAGAGACCTTGACCAAATACACGACTGTGAAAGTGGCCTTATTAGGGAATTGTTAGTGCGTAGTGGTAAGATCCAGTGTAGACTCCTCATTTATTAGATTGAAAAGCAGCAACAATAGGCATGCCCATACATTACACCAACAGCACATGATGGACGAGAACTGTTTAAATTTCCCCTTATAAGCATTTTTGTTGATTCCCAAAGTTTGGCCCCATAGGCACCTTGTAAAAAACCAATGCGGGGCCCCCTTTTACAAAACTAATCGGTCAAAGAGGACAACCTCTTTAAAGGGTTTTGCCTTCTAATGTTTTGTGGGATCCCCCAAAAATGGGTTTTTTAAATCCTTTTTAAATATATGTGTTACAAAAGGAAGCCGGGGGATTTAGATCCCCTTAGTTTCCTGACTGTTTAATCGGGCAAGCTCCTACCGCACTTTTGTTTGACTTTTATCTATGAGGACACGGGAAAAGCTTTGAAGGGGGGGGGAGAAAAAAAGCAGTGTTACTGGGATCTGCACTTGCTTTGTTTCTGTGTTTAGGTTGTGTTGCTGTTAGAGAATCGTGGTTGTAATGTAATTTTCTGAGTAAACATTCACCACCTCCCTCCCCCCCTGGCTGAAGTCGGTGAACTCTGCGTGCTCGGTCCTTACTTTACTCCCGACTGAGAAGGGGAGAAAAACAAAACCCTATAGCTTTGGCACATTTTCAGTTATCCCCTTTTGGTTTAGCCAAAAAGTTTGCTCAAAAAGAGACTGAATTTAGCCTCGAGGTGGCACTGGAGGTGGAGCAATGACATCAAAGGGAGGTACTTGTTTTTTTTTTAACAAGAAACAAAACGCCCCTTTTTTTAAGGTCAAGAGGGGGTTCCCTGTTTGGTGGGGAACTCACTTCTTGGCAAAACCCCTTTAAGGTGAAGGAGCTGTAGCTTTGAGAATGTAATCATACTGCAAGGACAAACTGCCTAACGCATTTTACACTGTGAACATGACCCTGCAATACTCTTTACAGTTGTTTCTTTATACACGGTTCATTCGCGAAGTGTTCCGATTATCTCTGTATAAGCAAGAACACAAACCCTACTTTGAAATATCAACTGTAATTAGTGTTCCAGATCTTATGCAAAGTGATCGTTATTGTTGATGTGTAAAATGTTAACCTAATTGAGGAACTAAGAGTGGTGCAAGACATATCAATATTTAACAACCCTAATGCATTATGTATTGCCATGTGATATCTTCCAATTTGTGGGGCAGACATCACATGGGAGGATTGCGAAACACAAAATAATGAAAATACTTTAAAAAATGTTTTTTTTGAACCTTTTTTGGAATGAAATCCCTTATGACTGATAGCTCAGCGGCGCTGCTTCAAATATTGCAGAAAAATAAGGCTCTGTAAAGAATCGGATGCTTATTGTTAAAAATAGGTATTTTACATAGAGTAAGAAGGCAAGTTTTGCATAAAACTTTATTATATTATAGGTTTATTTGAAATAATCCGATTGGCAAAATATGTAAAAAAATTCTTTGGAGTGGGCTTCCTTGGACTCACCAGAGGGGATCATTTCAAGGGCCTGCCCTACACACAGGACATATATTATTAAGTTCTGAAGGGGTTTTCCCATGTTAGGGATTTATTACCTATCCACAGTATACACTACAGATCAAAAGTTTGGGGTCACCCAGACAATTTTGTGTTTTCCCTGAAAACTCATACTTTATCTATCAAATGAGCTGCAAACTGAATAGCAATATAGTCCGGACATTGACAAGGTTAGAAATAATGATTTTTATTTGAAATAATAATTTTCTACTTCAATTCCCTAAATAGTTCTTGCATAATTTAGAGGTGTGCTTTGGGTCATTGTCCTGTTGCAGGATGAAATTGGCTCCAATCAAGCGCCCCCCACAGGGTATGGCATGGCGTTGCAAAATGGAGTGATAGCCTTCCTTATTCAAAATCCCTTTTACCTTGTACAAATCTCCCACTTTACCAGCACCAAAGCAACCCCAGACCATCACATTACCTCCACCAGCACCAAACCAGCCCCAGACCATCACATGACCTCCACCAGCACCACACCAGCCCCAGACCATCACATGACCTCCACCAGCACCAAACCAGCCCCAGACCATCACATGACCTCCACCAGCACCACACCAGCCCCAGACCATCACATGACCTCCACCATGCTTGACAGATGGCATCAGGCGTCTTCCAGCATTTTTTCAGTTGTTCTGCGTCTCACAAATGTTCTTCTGTGTGATCGAAACACCTCAAACTTCGATTCGTCTCCATAGCACTTTTTTCCAATCTACCTCTGTCCAATGTCTGTGTTCTTTAGCCCATATCAATCCTTTCCTTTTATTAGCCAGTTTCAGATATGGCTTTTTCTTTGCCACTCTGCCCTGAAGGCCAGCATCCCGGAGTCGCCTCTTCACTGTAGACTCTGACACTGGCCTTTTACGGATGCTATTTAATGAAGCTGCCAGTTGAGGACCTGTGAGGCGTCAATTTCTCAAACTAGAGACTCTAATATACTTGTCTTGGTGCTCAGTTGTGCAGCAGGGCCTCCTCTTTCTACTCTAGTTAGAGCCTGTTTGTGCTCTCCTCTGAAGGGAGTAGTACACACCGTTGTAGGAAATCTTCAGTTTCTTGGCAATTTCTCGCATGGAGTAGCCTTCATCTCAGAACAAGAATAGACTGTCGAGTTTCACATGAAAGTTCTTTTTCTGACCATTTTGCGGGTTTAATCCAACAAATGTAATGCTCCAGATTCTCAACTAGCACAAAGAAAGGTCAGTTTTATAGCTTCTCTAATCAGCAAAACTGTTTTCAGCTGTGCTAACATACATAACATAGGGTTTTCAAGGGTTTTCAAAATATCCAATAGCTTTCTTACACAGCAAACACAATGTACCATTAGAATACTGGAGTGATGGTTGTTGGAAATGGGCCTCTATACACCTATGTACATATTGCATTAACAGCCAGACGTTTGCAGCTAGAATAGTCATTTACCACATTAACAATGTATAGAGTGTATTTCTGATTCATTTAATGTTAGCTTCATTTTAAAAAAAACTGATTTTCTTTCAAAAATAAGGAAATTTCTAAGTGACCCCAAACTTTTGAATGGTAGTGTAGGTAATAAATGAGTAATTACTTGGGGTCCCAACCAATCACTAAAACAGGGGCCCCAAGTTTCTGTCCTTCTTGAATAGGCACACATAGTGAGAAAGGGTTTGGACAGAGCAGCAATTAAACGTGCATTGTTGCTCTATTATAAGTCTATGGGACCCATGATGATAGCCAAGCGCTGTGCTCAGCTATCTTTGTTGGTCACTTTTAAACTTTCAACTGAGCCACAGTGCACATATTCAGCCACTGCTCCATTCAAATCCTTCCTGACAACTCGGGGTCTTCATTTCAGTTATTAGTGGGGTTCCCAGTGATGGAAATTTCAGACCTTTATCACTTATCCTGTGAACTTATAAAGTTCTATTCACATTTTGTTTGAAGCCTACATCAGAGTATACATATAGAACCTCTCCAGACATGTACCCGAAGGGAAAGCTATGACATATTGTATAAAGTCTGATACGTCACTCATAGGCTCAAAAATGTGTACCACAGTATATGTTTTTTGACCATAGTAGACTACACTTTGCTCAAAATAAAGAAAGGCATGCAGACACATACTAGCCCAACATATGCCTAAAGGACACCATATGATAAGTGCATGGGGCATATGAACATGTCTATGATATATGCAGGGAATATTCCCAATGTATGCCTCAGAAGCATATAAAAAAGAGATATGAACATAGCTTAAAGGGGTTGTCTCACTACAAGGATTGCTTTTTATGTTAAAAATCTTGCAAAAACAAGTCATTTTGCAATATGTGTCCATTAACAGTGTCCTACCTATTCCTAGATATCCCCTGTTGTATGGCCTGCGTCAGCTTCTCAGGTCGCTATAGTTCCAGACCTGTACAATCTCTGATAGGCTGCCAGCACTGGTCTCTATAGCTACAGACTTGGTGTCCTCAGCAGCTCATCACTGCAGGCCAGTAGTAGCCAATAAACATGCCACTGAATTAAAAAATAAAACCGTGGAAACAGGACTGAGGTAAGATGAATCGATGTAGTGAGACAACCCCTTTAAGGGAAGCAATTGGCTGGGCCATCAGTGTGTCAGATCCTGTGCCCATCGGAGGGTTGGCTAGTAGTGTGATGGGCAAGACAGACTTCAGTTTCTTAACATAATTTATTGGTGGAGGCTAGCTAACCTTGGACCTAAGCTTCACAATGTCAACATTTTAGGAGCTAGAAATCACCATCAATCCTAATCAATAGACTCATACAGTTAATGCATAACTCTTACCATGTGAATCTCCAGCTACAGGATTAAAGACCAGGGGAGCATACAAGCGACATACAAAGCTCTTTTTATGCAAATCTACCTAAGTCCAATGCCAATTTGGTCACATTCATAGGACAGTTCTCCACACAGGACTTTTGTGTGATATTATTGTTGAACCAAACCAAATTATATTTAGTTATTCTTAGGAAATTTTTGACACAACCAATATCTTCTCTGAGAAGCAAGTTACATTTAGGAGTTAAAGAGGTTGTCCCACTTAAAGGGAATATGTCATCAAAAATGACTTATTGTTTAAATCACATTTTTATGCTCAACACATTTTTTAAGAATTTTGGGTTATTTTTATTTTAATTTTCCATATCACTTTCAATATTTTATAATAATTCTTAAGTCCAGCAGTTTTCACTTTGGCCACTAAGCCTAATAATAGTCTGACACTTCCTGTTCTGTACAGAAAGATTCTCAGTTGTCTGCTCATTATCAGCACAAAGAGGGTCAAACTGAAAGGAGACACCAGTGTGAAGAGATAACACAGGATCCACAAATCACAAGAGGAGATAGTCACAGTTCACCCTTTCACCTCCCTGCACAGTGATGTCTTCCCAGGTCACAGAGCATGACTAGAAAACTCTCCTACAGAAGTGAATGGGACTGAGTCAGTCTTAAGTCTCCTATGTGCATGAAGCTACTGTAAAGCATCTCTCTGACTACTGTTAAAGCAGTGCAAACAAGGCCTAGTGGCCGAAGTGAAAACTGCAAGATTTAAGAATTATTACAAAATATTATAAGTGATAGGAAAAATAAAAAAAAAACAACCAAAAATTCCTAAAAAAATGTGTTTAACATAAAAATTGGACTTAAACAATGACTCATTTTTTGATGACACATTCCCTTTAAGACACACTGCTAGAATATACCATCAATGTCACATAGGTGCTGGTCCCACCAGCTCTGAAACTTCTCTGTTCTAAATCAATGGGAGTTCTGAGTATAGCCGACGATATCGCACCTTGGAGCTGACATTGATGGCATATCCTAGCAATATGTAATCAGAAAACCCTTTTAAGCAGATTAATGTAAAATCTTGTGCATAAAGATTTCGGTGTATGAAAACTGTCTAGGTCTAAGACTTTCTTTGTTGCCCATAGCAACCAGTTAGATTGGTTCCTACGGGTAACAAAGAAAATCTTAGACCTAGACAGTTTTGATACATGTGGCCCATAGTATCAATTGGAATTTATGGATATTAATCGCTGCTGTTTGTGGATTTAGAGGAGTTGTCTCACTGCAAAGATTAGCTTTCAACATGTAGGGAACAGTAAATGAAGATTTTTTTTCAAATATATTGCTTTGTTTATTTTGCGTTGTTGAGGAGATGAGAGATTTTATCTGCTCTGAGTGCACACAGGTTTCTCTGGTTACCAACCTGCTCTCCCCTTCTCTTTCCGCTCATTGTCTTATCTGGTGGCAGGGGGTGACCTCATCACAGGTCAGCACACAGGACTGTTGGCAGCTTGAGAACAGAGTGTGTTATATCTAACAAAGGAAAGTAATTACTTTAGTTTACATTAGAGCAGAGAGCTTCAGAGCTCATAGATAAGATCTCCTGCTCTCATATCAGTGCAATTAGAAGAGCTGTGAATATGGAGCTGATATGCTAATCACTGCTATAGAACCACCTATAGCATAACACAGGAAGCATTAATCTAAAACTGCTTGTGGCTCAGTGAAACAGCATGGTGAGACAGTCCCTTTAAGGGTCCTGTGGGCAGCTCTCCTCTATGATTGACAGCAGTCTCGGTATGCATACTCAGGGAAGACTGTTCATTACTGCATAAGACCGACCACTAGACTCCTAAATTCCAAATGAAACAGAATCTTTTTTCACAAAACTTGAAATTAATCTGCTTCAGCTCATTCTGTTCTATAACCCGCTGTTTACAGATGGCGGAGCAAGTTCTACATGACAGGTTCTGTATAAAATTAAAGTGTTCCTCAAAAACTGAAAATCAGTTTTCAGTAGTCAGTCAGCCGCAGGTCACCTAATACAGACACCATGCTGACTTTTTTTTTTCTGTTCTTGCTTTTATTGGAAAAACATTTTACATAGAATTTCAATTATTTCAACCATGTTTCTGATTGTTTCTTAATATTCAACAAAATGGGGTGAAATATAACAACTGTCTTAAAGGGGTTTTATCGTTTGACATGTTCATGCTCTTGAGCTGATTCTGTGAGATTGAATTTGAAATCCAGGGGCGTGTCTCTCCTGCCAGGAGGCGTGTCTCTCCTCACTGAAGAGTTGTGACATCATCATTCTGTGTGAAGCAGGGGAAGGGGAAGGATACCTGGACAGCTATACAGCCTCCTGCATGCTTCTTATGTCTGTAGAGCCTTCAGCTTCAGGCTGGCTCCAGAAGCTCCTTGCTGTGCTATAACCAGTTATACACACAGCCTGAACTGATGAAACTCATGTGAGGAATGCACACTGCCCCTCCTCCCCCTCTGTTATCAGGCAGGAGACTGTGTGACTGTATTATATGGAGGGAACACAGGACATAAGACTGTGTTATATGAGGGGATCTATGAGTTAAACAGTCAGTGATTAGATTATTCACCTTAGAGCTGGGAGATGAGTATAGAGCCAGCAGCCCTCTCACATAGCTGGTTTTACTTTCGGTTTTAACAGCTCAGAGGCGAGTAAACACAGTGTGCAGGCAGCCAATCACAGCGCAGGGAACGTGTTCGGGGATGTTTCCTGTCTGGGGGCGTATCCCAACAGGTTGAATGAAATGTCAGTCAGCCAATCACAGTATAGGGGGCGTGTCCAGGGGCGGAATCCGTCCGGGGGCATGTCCCGACTAGCCAATCTCAGAAAAGGGGCATGTCCCGACTAGCAGCAGCAGAAATAGAAAACAGATGCACTGTGGGACCTCCGTTCTCATAATTGGTATTGGTTCTATCAGTCAAACCCCCCACAGATCATTTGGAATACTAATCACCTATCCTGTGGAAAGGTAATACATTTTGGTGGCAAACCCCTTTAAATAATAACATTATGGCTGCCCCCACAGATCTTATGGTATATTAAAGGGGTTTTGCCACAATCTCATTTCATAGCTCCTGTATCCAGCTCTTCAAAATTTTTTTCCCCGGGGGGGTTTTTTTAAAAAAAAACAAAATTTTTTTTATTAAAATTTTTTTTTTTTTTTAAATTTTTTTTAAAAAAGGGGGGGTTTTTTTGCCCCGGGGGGGGGGCCCTTTTAAGGTTTCCCTTTCCCCCTTTTTTAAAAAAGGGGGGGGGGGGAAAAAAAGGGGGGTTTCTTTTTTAAAATTTTTCCCCGGGGGGTTTGGGGGGTTTTTTTTTGGGGGGGGAAAAACAACCCAAATTTTAAAAGGGGGTTCCCCCCCTTTTTTTTTTTTAAAAAAAAAGGGGGGGGGAAAAAAAAAATTTTTTTCTTTTGGGGGGGTTTAAAAATTTTTTAAAAAGGGGGAAAAGGGGAAAAAAACCCCCCTTTTTTTTTTTAAAAAAATTTTAAAAAAATTTTTTTTGGGGGGGAAAAAAGGGGGGGGGGTTTTCCCTTTTGGGGAAAAATATTTTTTAAAAAAGGGGGGGGAAAAAATTTTAAAAAAGGGGGGGGCCCCCGGGGGGGTTTTTGGGGGTTTTTTTTGGGGGGGTTTTTAAAGGTTTTTTTAAAAAATTTCCCGGCCCCAAAAAAAAAAAGGGGGGGGGGGGGCCCCGGGGGTTTTTAAAAAACCCAAAAAGGGGAAAAAGGGGAAAATTTTTTTGGGGGGGGAAAAAAAAATTTTTGGGGCCCCCCGTTTTTTAAAAAATTTTGGGGGGGGGAAAAAAAAACCCCTTTTTTTTCCCAAAAAATTT